>JAYXIM010013467.1:0-79657 GCA_037575425.1 Anastrepha fraterculus | reverse complement strand
CAATATTTCTTATTATTCAGAATTTCTGCCAGTATTTTTTTTTTGTTTGTTCCCGCAGCTCCGGGTATGTAAGAACCTCCATGTGTACTGTGCATCAAGTGCGCCCTGCATACACTAAGAAGCACAAAAAGCACACGTAGCTTATAAAAAGTTCTGTCTTGGACATATTATTATATTATGTATATTTTTTATCTCTCGTTAGATTAACATATTGGCAAAAAAACCACAGAAACCGATGTATAATAAATAATAATGACCAAGGCCGTGAATTGTTAAACCAAAATTGTTCAGTCAATATAGAATTTTAGTTTAAAAGCTTTAATACATAGTTATCGTCTTTAATATGATATAATAATGGCATACTAAAGGGCTAAAAAGGTAGCTAAGTGAATTGTGAAAAAATTTTGTTGACGCTTAATGATTCATCATTTTCGTCAATTTGTTGTACCTATAAATGTGCCCTGCATTTCTTGAGCATTTTTAGCGAATAGCAATACTTTTGCTGTGGTAAGTTCGCGCAGCCGCATGTGTTAGTATTACATATGCATGTATGTACATATGTATATCATCTTGCTGTAGGTAAGTTTGAATATGTATATATAATTGGCGCGTACACCCTTTCTGGTTGATCGGACGAGCTCCTCCTCCTTATTTGTGGCGTGCGTATTGATGTTGTTCCACATATGTATAGAGGGACCGACAGTTTCAACAAGACCCTAAGTTTGTATGAATGGGTAAAATTACACAGTTGGTATATTTTTATATGAGTTGCTCTTTCTAATATGATACTAAGATTCTGATACTGAATTTAGAATACTTGTTTTTTAAAGAATTTTTTTAAATTTTATTGAATAAATACTGAAATATGGAATAATTCAAAAAGAAAGATTTGTAAATGAAGTGGAAAATGAATAGGAAAGAATTACTCATGTACTAGTACACATATTATTAATGTACATATGTACATATGCATATGTACAATATATTATAATAGCACCTGTACCTAGCTTACATAGTTAACATTCTTTGTCATAACAGCGGCATTCCCCAAGCATTTATGGGATATTTATGCTTTTACAATAACAACAAATACAGTCTTTGCCATAAATATTATGTGCGGAACACAATATCGATTAAGTTCAACAGTTTTGCTCAAATTCTCTTGTTTGCGAGTACGGCAGCTAATTTTCGTCAGTCAACAACCACAAAAGCGCCATTCAAGCAGAAAATTCGAAGCGTTCACAGGCAACCAGTGAAGATGGGTGCGGATAAGGATTTTTTAAAGAGTTCGTGGTTTGATACAAAATACAACGTTGTCGCTAAACATCGTTGTCCTAAATTAATTTTGGTACTTCTTGGGCTCGGCCTCTAACATTTTTTTTTCAAATTATGTACATATAGTACATGTTAGTTTGGCGTCAATCATCGATAGTCTGGCCCATACACGTTAAGTATGCATACATACATATATGTAATTTGCGGGAGGGTTTAATTTTTCTTTTTATTTTCTCATATGAAATATGAAATACTTTCGCAGAGCGAATGATGCAGTACATATGTACATTTTTTTTCGAGAAGAGAACACCATTACGAGTTTACACAGACTCAGAGAAAAAAGATCGAGTTCCTGTTGATTTGAAAATAAAAAAGTTAAAGTTAGATACAAAATTAGTTTGTGTATTAGCTTTATTCTTTTGCGCCCTGTAAAAATTTGCATTTAAGTGGTGGAGTATAGTGAACGAAAAACCACAAACGAATTAAGTATTCCGAAGAATCTTTGGTAAATATGTATATTTACATAACTTCAAATAATATGCCCGTACATTCCATATGACATAACATAGTGCAATATCTAAACTTTCATTTGAATTAGCGTTTGTATTACAGGAGAAATTCAGATATGGCTAAGCTCGTTCTTTTAGTCATTCTTGCGTTAGTTGAGCAGTTATAGCCCACTCTGGCCTGATAGTGAGACAGCCGGTTCCAATATCTCATGCAACATTCGAAAGACCTCATTAAAGAGGCGAGAAAAGACGAGAACTTCCTTTACAACATTTTAATTGATGATGAAACATGGTGTTTCCAACGTGAACCTGAAACTAAGCGTCAAAGTGCCGAATGGAAGGCTCCAGACGAGCCACCACCCAATAAATCGCGTTTGGAGAAGTCAAAAATTAAGTCGATGCTCATTTGTTTTTACGATTCGTGCCAATCTGCCAAAACCGTCAGTGTACTTTTGTATCTTGGCGTTTTGAAGCGTTTGTTGCATTGCATTCGTCGAATTCACCCTGAATACCGGAAAGGAGCAAGCTGGCGCATGGTGCATGATAATGCACCATCTCATCGATGTGAGTGATTTCTTGACTACTGGTAGAAATAGTATTTTAACCATCAATCACTTACCGTGTTCGCCTGATATGGCTCCCTGTGACTTCTACCTATTCGGGAAATTGCATTTGACCATGAAAGGAAAATGTTTTGCGTCCGTAGAGGCCATCCAAAGGTTTGTACCGACATCCTGAAGGACATTTCGCTCAATGACCTGAAACACTCTCGAAGTTATTAGAACAAAGCTCCTGTCATTTCTATTTCAGCTCAGTCTTGTTTATTTCGGACTTTACCTTGTAAAACAGAATTAGAAATACTTTTTTTCCGATTTTATGAAGCACCAAAAATTTGCGCAGCGAGTAGAAAACATGTTTTGTGTTGATTTGTATAGTGCCAATTTCTTATACTCGTATGTCCGAATTTTATACAATTTTATTTTATATTTTAATGTTTTTAGTGCAAACTATGTTTCTGCAAAATAGGTGAAGGTTCTCATCAGTAAATTCAGTATGGAGGAAGAGCTCACCTATAGACGGCAGAAAAAGAGCGCATTATGGAGTAAAGTTGTAAAGATAAACAAAGATTTAAAAATAGATTGAAGTTCGGCACAAAGAAGGTTTTTAAATCTTTAAAAGAGTATAATAATGGTTACAAAGCGCTTTTTAATGTCTACAAATAAAACATATTTCGTTAAAAACTACGCATAACACTAAAGTACATAAAAAGTTACGCCAAAACTTACGTTAAAAGTGAATCAGCTTCAGAATGAAATATGTACATCGTGTATTCCACAAACAATGATTCGAAATTTTTCTTTTTATAGGGATGTTTTTAAAAATAAAGTGATTACTCTTTTAATGTTTTTGTTCTTACATCCAACTTCTTGTCTCAACTATTTAATTCAATAACACTTCCATTTTACCTACTTCAGCAAAGAACGCGGACTAAAATGCAGCCAAAATATAAGCAAATATTTACATATATGTACATACATATCAGTTGTATCATATGTCAAATCTGCAGAGTTGTCAGTTGTGAAAACGTGATGCATATCCGAAGAGACCCTTACATGCATGTAGACGCATTGGTTGCATTTGGAGGTCAAAGAAATGTCTGTGAAGGTGTTGAAAATTGTGTAAAGATTTGCATTATACATTTAAACTCTTCTCATTTTTTTTCCTTCACGTTTACTTTTAATAAACATTTAGCCAGTGACAACCGAAAATACATACATACATATGTATCTCTTGAAATATGTATGTATGTATGGGTATTCTATGAGTGTATGTATTTTATTTTTGGCCTTACTATGTACACCTGTACAAAATAATGAAGCGCGACAACATTCCAGCTTTATTTAGAATTTTTAGAAAGATTTTGGGTACGCATTTTTATAGCCTAATATAGTCACACACAAATCGTGGAGGCTTTCGAAAATGATTTTTGACTGAGATGTTAAGCATTTTCTTCCATATAAAAAGCTTCCGAAGATAAAAATTTTATTATATTTTTTTTATTTGATAAACATTTTGTGAATTTTGTACAAAGTTTGGAGTTTTGAGTAATATATGTAGTTTTTATTGCAGAATGCATTATGTTTTTATAAAATCATAAACAAATAATAAAGCACAAAAAGTTGGTTAAAATTTGCTGATTTGCGCGCTCTTATTACTTTGAACACAAGTGTATGTAATCTACATTCTTGTACGTGTTGCTAGTATACATAAATAAGTACATAGTGAATATGATCCAATTCCATTTAGGTCATTTGAAAATAATCCATGTTGATTTTGATTATTAGTTTTTTAAATCGATTTTAATTGGTTAACAGTCTCCAAGGAACGTTTTGCACCATACATTAAATACGGAAGTAAGTAAATATTTCTTATTACATGCACATATGCATGTCTGTAAGTATGTATGCACGATGCATTTCTATCTACATATGCATGCATGAAAGAAAATGCACAAATAGGAATGTGTGATAGACATACATTTGTATCAGCAGCAAAACAAATATTACACTCGTTTTATTTAAACAAAAACTACGAATCTTTGATCTAATTTCTCTTGAAATAAGTGTTGATAACGTGAGTCGACGTCTCGCATACTATTCGGTCGTTTTTAGTTGTTCTAAATTACTGAAATATTTTGTATAACATTTGTTATCTAGATACGATTTTATTTGCTCACGAATTACGGATTATGAACGAATATTACATACATACCTCTCCCATCATTTCGTTTGTTGACATATTCAAGAGATTTATGAAATGTAAATGAAAGTGCCTCGTATGTTTGTAAATATTATACACTTGCATATATGTCTATATAAGTACATACATATATATGTATGTATAATTTGTATGTGTTCCGTATAACCTCGTGAAAAATAATAATATAAAGTAGTAGGAGATCCCATGTGCATAAATATACACATTTGTACATATACATGTACATATACATACATATATATGTATATGCCCAAGCAACTTAGGCATGCATACATATGTACATACATATGTATGTAATAATTTCAATTGCTTATTATTCATTTGAAGTAACAAACAATATTTAAAGCAACTATACATTTTTTAACTAGCAAAGGTACATTTCACTGTCATAAGCAAACAGTTTTAACGCGTGGTTTCGCCGTATGTAGGTATGTGCATATGAGTATAAATAAGTAATACGCGCATTAAAATAAAAATATATTTTAGATACATACATACATACGTATTAAGTTGGCAACTATTGAGTTAGAGTAGACCAATTCCCGGTGTTTTAAAACAAATAAATAACATGCATTTGTTAACCCTTGAGTTTTGAGGGAAAAAAGCTTTATTCAAACTTAAACTTATGCAAACAAGGCCATGGTAATAAATTTCACAATTAGACTTGTTCTGCTTCAAAATATATGTAAAACCGGAAAGCTTTTCTCCTTCTCCTCTTTTTCTAAATTTTTTGCGAGAAATTTTCGAATAAATAAATATGTACATACATATGTACATCGACAAGCGAAAGATAAATGCAAAACAAAGAGAGAATTTTTTTATGGGAAAAGCCCGAAAATTCATTTTTATTTCAAAAATTTCTAACAAACATCATGCAGAGAGATTTATAACATATAACCTTGCTTATAATAGTGCAACGACCGAAGATAAATATGTGCATAATACATAATACATACATATGTACATATGCTCATACATACTTATGTACGCAAGATCAATATATAAGAGGTCACCATGAGCAAATTATTAAAGATAACGGATTATACCACCGCCATTTGTAAACAAATAACAGTTCACAGCTGTGACACCATTCATGGCGATTTCGGTTCTCCCAAAAATGTTGCCTTTTAATTGCCCACTACGTTTTTCGTATTCGATTCTAAAATACGTGTAGTCCGGCGAGCAAATGTTGTGTTTTTTGTTTGCAATTCTAAAAAATGCAACCGTCAACGAAGTTAAAGGAGTATAATTGGGCAGCTTTTGTTAGAGTAGTTTGGTTGCCCTGAAAATCAGTTAATATTAAGAAATGTGTGTGCTGGACAAAGAGGAGACAAATGTAATAGTTTACACCGTGAGAATGCAAACTTTTTTCGTAGAAACAAAAACACCACTCAGTTGCACATTCAATACAAATTCATAAATCATTTAAAATATATATATGATTTAGTTACCTTCGATGTAGAGCGATTGAGCGCATTAAGTTAATTCGTTCCTCTTCTTCTTGATTGGCACGATAACCGCTTACGCGATTTTAGCCGAGTTTAACAAAGCGCCGCAGTCGTTTCTTTCTCGTACTAACACCCGCCAGTTGGAAATACCAAGTGAAGCCAAGTCCTTCTCCACCTGATATTTCCAACGCAAAGGAGGCCTTCCTCTTCCTCTGCTACCACCAGCTGCTACCGCATTGAATACTTTCAGAGCCGGAGAATTTGTTTTCATTCGTACGACTTGATTCAGCCAATGAAGCCACTAGATCTACAGCTCATTGTTCCATCGCCTTCGATATTCGGCGTCACCAACGTGCAAAGGTTCAAAAATCTTTCACAGAATCTTTCTCTCAAACGTTAGAACGGGCATGATGAGAGCCTTGTAGAGTGTTAGTTTTGTTCGTCAAGAGAGGACTTTACTACTCAATTGCCTACTTAGTCTAAAGTAGCATTTGTTGGCAAGAGAGATTCTTCATTGGATTTCAAGGCTGACATTGTTATTGGAGTTAATGCTGGTTCCTAAATAAACGAAGTCTTTCACAACCTCGAAATCACAACTGCCAACAGTGACGTGGGTGCCGATACGCGAGTGCGCCGACAGTTTGTTTGAAGACAGGAGGTACTTCGTTTTGTCCTCGTTCAACACCAGACCCATTCGCTTTGCTTATTTGTCCAGTTTGGAAAAGGTCAATATTATCGGCATACGCCAACAATTGTATGCTCTTATAAAACAATTGTATGCTCTGCGGCTCGCACAATCTTTTCCAGCGTCAGATTAAAGAAGTCACTCGACAGCGAGTCACCCTGTCTGAAACCTCGTTTGCTATCAAACGGCTCGGAGAGGTCCTTTCCAATTGTGACGGTGCTATGGGTATTGAGCAACGTCATCTTGCATAGCCGTATTAGCTCGTACTGCCGAATGCACTTATAAAATAGACAAAAATATGGTGTGTGTCGATATTCCTTTGATGGGTATTTTCTAAGACTTTGCGTATTGTGAATATTTGGTCGATGATGGATTTTCCAGGTCTAAAGCCACACTGAAAATTCGTTTACCGCATTTATTTACAGCGAAGATAGCAATCTTTGCTCCAGCTTGCATGATTCTAGATAGAAATTCTACAGAGAAATCTTAAATGCAGTGGAGGCTTGTTGATATGTAGTCGGTGGGGTTGTTATTAAATGATACTCCTTGCAAAGGATTGTAACCATAGTTCTAGTGGTCCAGCTCCCTATTTCTTTAAGATTGACCGTATTAGTTACAATAGTTGGCGCTTATAACCTTTTTGGGTGTTAGGCCGGGCTCCTCATCCTATTTCTGGCGTAAATCTTGATGTAGTTCCACCATTGGAAGGCATTTTTTATGAGGAGCTTTTTGATGGCAGAAATACACTCGGAGGTTTGCCATTGCCTACCGAGGGACGACCGCTATTAGAAAAATTGTTGTCTTAATTTTGGTGTTTTACCGCGATTTGAACCGGCGTTCTCTCTGAGAATTGCGTATGGTAGTCCCGCACCAACCCATTCGGCTACGGCGGCCGCATTTATAAATATAAATATATATAATACTTATATATACATATATTGTATGTAGTGAAGTGTCGTCGTCAATGAATTTATACTATCAATCGTTGTGGTTTGTTTATGATATCATTGCTGGTCTTATTGATTGCCCGGAACTATTGTACATATGTACATGAAGTGATAAGGGACAATATTCCGCTACGAGTCCCACGCTTTCAATATCCATTTCATGTCGAGCAAATTATTTATTATTTTTAGTCTTTAACTTAATATTTACAGCCCTATTCCGCTGTTCTCACAACAACACCACCCTTTATTATTTACGAGGCAACGAGAGTTGAGAAATTTTTCTTTCCCTGCCGTAAATTCAGAGCTCAAAAGCTCTCAATTTTAAGAAAACTTATGATGAATGAATGAAGCCCTCACAAAATTAAAACAACTAATTTAATATTTGAAAATTAATAGTTTCCTAAGTATACTAAATAAGACAATATATTAATAATATTTTTATTTATAAATATCAGAGGTTGATTCTGTTAACTATTCTACTCAGTCGATTTCCCAATATCTCACATGCCACTATGTTATTTACTTAGAATATGATCCAATAATTATAAAGTTTAAGTTCATATGTAACTTAAGTCTCTATCTCAAATAAGATGTCAACAAAGACTTACTCTTATCTTTTAAATCCCGCATACAATTCTGCTTTCACTTCACTATTTTCCAACTTTCCGTGGTCTTATCATTTGGTATACATATCTCTTAAACAAACACACTTGTATACAATTTTTTGAAAATTAAAAGTTCGCCCAAGAATTAAAACTGGGTGCGAATTTCCTCACCACCTGTTGCTGTGGCAATAGTTGAATTCAGTTTAAGTAACTTACTCCACACAGTTAGTTGCAAGGCGAGAGCGATAGAATACAAGAAAATAAGCAAGGAAAGAGAAGATTAAGGGTAAGAAAATTGAGTGCAAAGCCAAGAATATAGAATAAATCGTGCACACATGCGTATGTACATAGATCTTCACATTTACACACACAAAGGTTTGTTTATTTTCTGTACTGTACATGACGTAGAAATTTTATGGTATAAATCATAGCACCAATGTACTATACATTTATTTTTCGTAATATTAACTCCCTTAATTGCACATCTGGTCGATGGTTGTATGCATTATTAAGCCATTATTCCCAGTTATTTCTGGCCAAATTGAGTTACATGCCATCGTATTGAACAAAGGCGTGCACGTCGATAATCCATTGTAAGTAGAGCTTTTGAAGACGGGGTGAAAGACTGAAATCATTTCTTAAAGCAAGTCGAGATGATGCGTGGTAATCTTACACCTGGGATGGTTTGACCTAACCAAATGAGTTTATGCGTAATAACATTCGGAAGTGCCCTGGCTCGAATCTCTGGGCATAAAAGATCAAATAATATAAAAAGGTTTTTCTAAAAGTGGTCGCCCCTCGGCAGGCAATGGCAAACCTCCGAGAAAATTTTTGTCTGAAATACCTCCTCATAAAAAATCATCTGCCGTTCGGAGTTGGCTTAAAATAATTTGAAAAAGCCTGTATATTATGTTATTAATAGCAAATAACTAAAATAATACAATTTGAAATATTAAGAAAGAAATTTAAGAAAAAGCTTATTTTTGAAATTTGTTTGGAGATGGTTGCCACTTGTTTGAAATTGTTAATCCAACTAAACAAGTAAGCTAAGTGAAATGTTACTATATGGGGGAAAATATTTATTTTGAATATACTTTTGAATTCTATAATGGATGCTATTCGGACGTCTCCAAAATTATTCAAAGCTTTCCATGCATTTGGTATAAAAAAAGACATTTATGTAGAGTTTTATTAAGTTGCCGTATTTCTTAATAATCATTTGAATAGTAATACATAATTAAATATATACTGATAAATAAATTTGATACTAAAAAATTCAGAAAAAAGCCTCCTCACATTTAAATATATTATTTTAAATGAGTTATTGCGTTATGAAATTAGGGAAGAAGTTTACAACGGAGTTGATTTTTTGATAGTTTACTAATTTTTGCGAACGGCGCTTATTTCTGCTATATAACGCCAACAGAAAATTAGAAAAAATGTTTAAGGTACCTTCTAAGCTTTAACTAAACATATCCGAAGAGATTTTTTCAAAATTTTTATTTGAATAATATTTTATCATAAACAAAAGGTATAAAACATGCACAGTGATGTAGTTTCATAAAAAAATCAAAATTTCTCAATGAATTGGCTGGACACGAACGACGCATCGACATGGGATTAAGGATGCAAGTCGAATTTTTAAAGATGAGCGGAGCTACTGCCAGTTCTGGGAAAATACGTTTATTCCGATAAAAATTTAATAAAACTAGACCAAATTTAGTATATGAATTGTCGCCCACCTACTTTAGACATTAAAATTATTTTATTATTTTTATTATTATTATTTTAATGTTCAAGTTTTTTTTTTAAATACACATTACATTTCATTTTTAATCATTAACATTAGAACGTACGACAGTGACAGTGGAGTGAAGATCAGCCAGAAGAATTGCAAGAGCTACCAATGTATCCAGAAAAGGTCACAGTTTGCTACGGTTTATGGGCTGGAGGTATCATTGGACTGTACTTCTTCAAAGATGCTGCGAATCGTAACGTAACTGTGAATGATGAGCGCTACCGTGAAATTATACCCAACTTTTTTATGCCCAAAATGCAAGAGCTTGACTTGCATGACATGTGGTTTCAGCAAGACGGTGCCAGATGCCACATAGCACGCGTAACAATGGACTTGTTGAGAGGTGAGTTCGGTGAACATTTTATTTCACGTTCGGGACCTGTCAATTGACCACCCAGATCGTGCGGTATAACGCCTTTAGATTATTTTTTGTGGGCTATTTCATGTCTATTCAGACAAACCTGCTTCAATTAACGCATTGTAAGACAACATTAAAGCATTTATATGTGAGATACCGGCCGAAACATTGGAAAGAGTATGCCAAAATTGGACTAAGCGATGAACCATTTGAAGCGCAGTCGTGGTCAACATTTGCATGAAATAATCTTCAAACTTTAAATTATATGGACTGTACTATCGATTTAAATAAAACTTTTATGCATTTTTCTGAATTTTACGTGTGTTTTTTTGAAAAACTTTCCTATATCTCTTAAAAAATCACCCTTTATATCCAGATGGGCCAATACCATTTAAAATTTCTATGATTTCATCTCGGCTTAAACTACATTTTCCAAAAAATCTTTGGTGAACTCTTTTAAGTATCGGGCATTTTCCTAAGAAATGTGTGATGTCTTCAAATTGTAACTTATACTCGTACATTTGTAGTGACTTAATAAAATCTGTCTCCCTCGGAATAAAGACATCTAACAGGAAGCACAAAAGAAATCGTCTAAGCCCTAATCAACTGTTTATAACTTTGCGGCTATGTAAGGGTGTTTCAAAAATGACGTCTAGATGTCAGTAATCAATAATTTCTTCGTCGGAATGAGTCAACCTTTATAATTTCAAGAAACGGGTTCTGTCGTGGATAGAAAAAGGCCTGGCTGAACAAAAACTGGACGATCTGTTAAGAATATTGGTGCTGTATAACCTTCATCGATGTCTCGACGTTGTCAACAATTAGGCATGCATGAATCGACTGTTTGCCGAATTTCACCTGTAGACATGCTCGTGGCGGATATTTAAATGACATTTTAATGTTAAGAGCAACAACAACATTTTTACATGTTTTATTTTAAAATAACATCTAGGGGCGTGTTTTGAAAGACTCTTTACATACATACGTATATTTCTGTACAATGTTTAACAATTGGAGAATGTAAAGGAATATATTAATTTAATATTTATCTACTATGAGAGGAAGAAAAAATAGTGGTTTCGAAATTTTCGGCAGTATCGAAATGTGTAATATAGAACTTTTTTATAAGCTACTTTTTGCAGTGCATCTTAGTGTGTTTTTCTGCCACTGCCGAGCATTGAATTTAGAAGACATATTACGTTAATTTTGGTATTTACACTTGCATTCTTGTATGTAGATATGAGAATGAGATGTGTCGTGTTGTAGGTAATGGTTACTCCAGTACGTTTGTAACACTATATGAATTGAAATTTTGAATTTTTACAGTTTACAGATCTTTGTATACAATATTTTTTATAAGCATAACTAGATACACTTTTTTTATGAGCTTGGCGATATTTCTCACATTTTTTGAGATTTTGAAGTTTATACATGAGCGGAGAAATGGGATCATCCATAATAAACACAGAGAAGATTGTAATGGAGAAACGCCTGCCCCGTGACCTTTCTCATGTTTTAAATATAATAGCATTGTAAAGTTCGCCACCAATTTGCAGTTTTATTAACCGAGTGGTCCATTTATACCAGAATTGAGTGCGGTGCATTCTCACTAATGTACATACATACATATTTTGCTTTGCACAGTTTTTGGATTCTGTAGAGAATCAAATTGACTCATTGCCGACGGCATCTTACAAGGCATCTGAATATGTATTTATTTCTACATATCTTCCTATGTAAAAGGAAATTTTAGTCATCAAAATTTTTATTGGCTATTGACATACTATGTAAATTATGCATATTACATATGTACACATATATTTATATACTCGTATGTGACAAGTTCAACAAAATCTTTAATTCATATATTCTTACATACATACATATGTACTGAAGCAAACGTGACCTACCTCATACCACATTCGCATGTCTTCATATACGAATTCAAGAGTACATACCCCTGTGGTTGAATTCCTGCCAAGAATGTTCGATTACAAGATTTGACCAACCGAAACAAAATTGTGAAAGTAACTTTGGCTGCCCGCTGATTTCACACGCTCTTTAAGTGACACGGGCATTTGCTGAGTTGACTTTTTTGTATATCAACAACCTAATCTCAGTGTTTGCCGACCTCTGTTGTAAACAAACCGGTGTCATAACCTCTATCACTTCAGCAAATTAGTTGGCCAAACCTTTGCACTCTGTAAATCGTGAATTCATCCCCAACGAATGCAAAAACCATTCTAACCTAAGCTGCATGTATATACAGTATTTCCCGGATATAATTACCGTCCGTATGGATTCGGTACTTAACACAGTTCAGAGCGTAACAAAGGAAGCACTTTTTTTTTGTTCAAAATTAGCTATAATGATAAACGTAATTTTTATCACGAACAACAAATTCATTCCAGCGTTGCTCTAACATTTCTATACCACTTTTGTAGAACGATTTATCTTTTGCCACAAAAAAGGCCTCAGTTACCTCACAGGTTATCGCTGAAAACTTCTTCATTCGAGCGAAATTTCTTACCGGCGAGCATTTTTTTTAGGTCTGGGAATAATCAGTAGTAGTAGTCGCTGGGAGCCAAATCTAGCGAATACGGTGGATGTGGGAGCAATTCGAAGTGCAACTCATGTAGATTTGCCATTGTTTTGATTGACTTGCGAAACTGTGCGTAATCTTGAAAAATAGCAAATGCGGCACCCACTTTCTCAAAGTCAAATGGTTATGCAAATAAAGCCGTTCTTTTGATATCTTTACAATGTCATTATCTCACGCAACTTCTCTTTTCATTCACGATCATTCAAAAAGGTTTTGTGGATTTTCATTTGGACGTCCACTGTATTGTGCATCATCGGTGTCTCTATAACCACGTTTGAAGTCAGCAAACCATCGTTTTATTATTGTTTCTGATGGAGCGAAGTCCCCATAACACTTTTCAACCCATTGCTTTGCTTGAACGGTATTTGTACCCATCAAGAAGCAGTGTGAAATAAAAACACGAAACACCTTTTCATCCATGGTACGAGTATTAAAAATAAGAGAAGTAGCGCGCATTTAGTACAAAAACTCATGAACTAATAAACAGAATATCATGAAATTTGAAGAGCTGTCTTTTTAAGGTAAGTACTAACTGAAAAAGAGGTGATTGCAATAAAACTAGTGCCTTCTATATGCTAGGTCCAGGACTTTTCAGCCGATGTGTTATAAGAATATAAGTACGGAAATCCCGCTTATAAGCACTGACTGGGCATACTCGGTTATAAGCAATAGCGGCGCATCTAATTAAGGGGGGACCCTCATTTATCGGGTCAAAAAAATCGATTTTTTGGAAATAATTTTAATCTATTCTACAACTATTTAAGAATATACTTTCAAAATTTCAAGTCGATATCTGTATTTTTGAAGGAGTGACAAAATTTTTAACAGGACGCGACGGGTGGCCTGATCGCCTGTATCCAAAACTTTAAACGCGTTTTTCTCGAAACATCATTTTTCGATTTTGTGTACACAATTGAGAACGCTGTATTGAACCAATCAGGCTTTACAATAGCTCATTTTAAAGATGATTAAATTGTTTTCAATGTGACATTAAGTGTTTTTTAAAAAAAAAGATTTTCATATTTTTTGTAATTTTAAAGTCAATTTTTATGCATGAAAAATCACTTTTAACATAAAACTGGGTAAAAAATATCAATTTCGACATTTTTTTTTTAAATCAAAATGTCACATCGAAGGTATTATCCTAAAGTTTTAAAAAAAATTTGGTTTTTTTATTTCAGAAAAAAATTCAGAGCGCTAGAATGTACACAGATAGAATGAGGTGCCATGGACGAGGTGTATATTTCCATACTTAAAATGTTTTTTTTCTTCTCCGAAAATTTTTGTAGACAGTCAAGACATTTATTAAAGTACTTTATGAATTACAAAACGTTTGAAGTTATTTTACCTGAGAAAAAAATTCCCAAAAATGATGCATTTTTCGACCGTCTAAATGAGGGTCCCCCCTTAAATGATTCTAAATAATAGAAATACTTACATATATACACGAATTTGTTAGTTTGTAGTTTTAAAAAAGCTTGTATTTTATAGCGGGGATGAAATAGTGGCAATCGCAAATATAAATTTATTTGTAGAGATAAGACGAAAACATTGTATAAGATGCTCACCGCATATTCTTCAAATGCCCGCGCTTCTGTTCTGTAAAAGAAAAATTCTATAGAGCATTTGGATAACCTCCTTCGCCGGAAACATTCATACAACATATGCTGGGATCAAAAGAAATGTGGAATGCGGTTTGCGACTTGGTAGCCTAGACTATGAAAGAGACGGTAGTCGGCTAATCGTTCCCTCTCCCGCGATGTAATACTTGTCGGTAGTCACGCGGCGAGATAAACAGGTTTAACCTGGCCTCAGAAGGCCACTTGAGGGTAGCGCTCTGCCACAGAGCGTATGAAAAAACTGGGCGCTTCACATTATGATTATTAATGCGTATGTGGTGGTGATGTTTTCAAGTGGTGTTTTCTCCCCTCACAATAATGTCGCATTCATTCCGCTCTACGCCAGCGCTTTCAGTTTTCCTTTCTCAAATTGTTATACTATGGCGCGGGTGTGGCATTTTTTACCCTCTACACAAAGTGAGTGTGAGCGTTCCCCAGCTGATTTTTGCTTATCTATGTATAAAGTTCGTCTAAATAGTTGTAGGAATAATTGTTACAAAAAATGCAAGAAAATCATTCAATCTCATTATAATCAATATAAAATATAGGCACATACTCTAAAAATATTGGGTATGAGAATAAGTTTCCGTCCTTTCTTAGCCAAAGTTACGAATTGTTGAAACAATTAAATAATACATAATAACGGCGTAACCGAATGGGTTGGTGCGTGACTACCATTCGGAATTCACATAGAGAACGTAGATTCGAATCTCGGTGAAACACCAAAATTAAGAAACAGTTTTTTCTAATAGCGGTCACCCCTCGGCAGGCAATGGCAAACCTCCGAGTGTATTTCTGCATTGAAAAAGCTCCTCATAAAAAATATCTGCCGTTCGGAGTCGGCTTGAAACTGTAGGTCCCTCCATTTGTGGAACAACATCAAGACGCACGCCGCAAATAGGAGGAGGAGCTCGGCTAAACACGCAAAAAGGGTGTAGGCGCCAATTTTATATATTTGTACATATATGTACATGTATGTATATACATATTATATAATATATAATATTATGTGAAATATGTGCCATTGCAAGCTATAACTTTACTCCATCTTTTAAGTAGCATACGGACTCCTCTGAGGAAAAATTCGACTTCTTTTGACTTGATTCATTCATTGAGCCAGTTTGCGAAGCTTTTGTAAGAAGTGAACCGCTCTTCAATAAGGGTTGACTGCATTGATCGGCACAGGTGTTGATTCGAAGGTGCAATGTCTGAAGAATACGGCGGATGGGGCAAGTTTTCCCAATCTAGTTCCTCTAAATATTTCTGAACCGATTTAGCACCGTGTGGCCTGGCTTTGTCATGCAGAAAAATTAGTTTGTCATGTCTACTACATGTCCCATTCCGGCCGTTTTATATGAGAGCTCGCTTCAAACGCATTAGCTGCAGTTGAAGGAGTTCATAATTGATGACACCCTTCTGATCCCACCACATGCACAACATAATCTTTAAAGCATGAAAATTTTTTTCGCTGGTTCACATGACAGGCTCCAACATTTTCAACGCTTAGTTCACTGTCTGATATACTCAATATATTTGCAGATTTGAAATTGAACTTAAATAAAAGCTCAAAGCTTTTTGAAAATACATCCGTTCTGAAATGGGCTGTACCAATATGGGTCAACATTATTTTAAATCGTGACTTTCGGAGTAGTTCATTCAGTTTTTGCTATATTAAAACTTTTCTCTATTTTGCTTGGTTTTTAGCATCCTATTTTCGTATTCTGGAGGGAGGATCTCAAATGCTTTAAGAAACTGAATTCAGTAAAAAAGGCATTTAATACTAATAAAATAATCGCAATCCACTTAAGTACATATTTAAGTAAACAAAGCACAAAAAGAAGGCAAAGGCATATGTTAAACAAAAGAAATTGTGGTTTTATTTCTGCGCACTTGCTCTCAAGGGCATTATAATTTTATTCACACAAAATAATCGAGATGGATATAAGGCATCTTTGGTTCGTCACTTCTCTGCTTGCCCGTGAAATCAACAGCATAGTTTCGAGCTAAACTCGCCACTAGCAAGTGTGATTATACCTCAAGAGTGATAGAATACACGATTGCGCCTTCCGAATTCGCCAGGTCGTAAGAGCCCACGGATAAACAAGCAAAAGGAAGGGGAATAACTTGTTTAGGTAGAAAAAGAGTAGGCGCAAGCAACGGAAACAACCAAACACAAGAAATTCTACTTTTTATTCATTTGTGCTTTAACAATTTAACTCGCGGCACTTTGTTTGCATTAGTTTTTTTTTTAGTTTTAGTCTTACAAATCATAATATTACCAAGCCATTCAATGAATTTTCACAAACATGCAATTTCTCTTTTTTGTTTTGTTGGCGAATCGTAGAAGGCTATGGGTATCTTCTTCTTGATTGGCGTGATAACTGCTTACGCGATTTTGGCCAAATTTAACAAATCGCACTAGTCATTTCTTTGCCGTAGTAACCGGCGTCAGTTGGACACACCAAGTTCTTCTTCACCTGATCTTTCCAATGTAGAGTAGGCCTTCTTCTTCCTCTGCCACCACCAGTTGGTACCGCATCGAATACTTTCAGAGCCGGAGCGTTTGTATCCATTCGGACGACATGACCGAGCCAACGTAGCCGCTGTCAACCAGTGCCAACGTGCATAGGTCCAAAAATTTTCCACAGAACCTTTCTCTCAAACACTCCAAGGGACGCCCCATCGGATACTGACAACGTACAAGCTTCTGCGCTATTCGTTAGGACGGACATGATGAGAGCCTTGTAGAGTATTTTGTCCATCGAGAAAACTTTACTACTCAATTGCCTACTTAGTCTATAGTAGCGCTTGTTGGCAAGAGATATTCTCCGTTGGATTTCAGGGCTGATTATCGATGTTAATACAGATTCCTAGCTAAACGGGAAATTGGTCAATAACCATACCGTCCTTCCATACATATAACGTTAATTTAGAAAAAATATATATCGTTAAGGACTTATTAAAACTTCTCCAAACTTGATGCACGTATTGCTCACCTTCTCATTTATATCCGACATAATTATTATTGAAATCATATAAAAACAATGACCACTTTTTATAGGTTGGCACTAAATTTCCATCCGTCCCTCTGTTGTTCTAAGCTATAACTCTCATTGTCTATGAATTTGTTTGATTCCAAAAATTAACAGACAGACAAAATTTAATTTTACTAAAATGTGCAGGGCTACTTAAAGCTCGGTCTTAACTGAAGTTAGCACTTCATTACGAAAATACGTGCAGAGGTAGATTTACTTAAGTAATGTTAATCACAAATGTGGCAACCTAACAAATAAAACAGAACTCAAATTAGTTGACTCAAAGCGTTACCTGGTGGTTGTTCCGGGATTTATTGATCAAGGTGGTATTTGTTCTGTGATGTACTATGTTGAAATGTGCGTTGCTATGTTGCAAGGCCAAAATTGTAATCAGAAAAATAATTTTTTTCGCAGCACAGCCAATGCATATTTATAAGTTGACAATTTTTCAAACACTGGTACCAACACAAAAAAAACAAAAAAATAATCGAATATACGTTGCACGTAAAATTTAAAAAGTCACTTTACTTTTTGAACGCACCCAGCATATCACGGAATTGAAATTTGTTTTGTAAAACTGACTCACAGAGAATTCCCTTCAGCTTCAAACGGAAATTATACACTCTACTCGACATGATTTTTTAGCGATTAGGACAAAATTTTTGATTAATCTCATATGTTATTTAAAACCTATTTCATTCTAAAAATACACGGTATTCGTTTTTTAACTGAAAAAATTTTTAAATTTTCTTATTCACACAGTTTGGGGAAATACCCAAAATACATTTAATTACCCAATATACTAATTGAGTATTTATCCAGTATATTAAAAGGGGATATACCCGTGGGCTATCATGGTTAATTACTTTCCTTTTAGCAAGGAAAAAGTTTAATAAATTTCTGACAGAGAGAAAGGAACGAATCCCCCTTTTTACTTTTACTATGCTGTTGTGTATGAGGCCCTAACCGATTTCTTTTTTTACATTTAACGTTTGCTGTAATATAAAAAATTGTGTCGGTGTCTGCATTTTATTTTTATGTCAATGAATTTTTTTTTACATTTACATCATTTAAGTTTTTATATCGTAAAAGCTCATACCATAGTTATCAATGGGCGGATTTTTCAATTAGCTTTGAATGTTTTTGTGTTGCGCAGATATTTCTTCAACACAATATTAAATTTTTTTTACAATTAAAGATATTTTAGTACTCGAGCTTCTTGGAGTTGTTTCCTTAAGTTTTAGCTCTTTTAAACCAAAACTGAGCACATTATAAGTAAGAAATTTACTTAGCGAAAGAAATTTTCGAGAGCTTATAGCTTTTGAAGACATATGTACATTTTTCTAATCCACATTTTCCAGAAGTTGTTAAAAAAGGTTAAACAATGCATTACGGAAATTGTAGGGGTTCTATTCACACGCAAAACGATATACATATGCACATATGTAAGTAAAAATGTAGGTAACTTAAATAATTTTACCTTGAAATGCATATGAACATATGTATATACTCTCATACAAAGTGTGAAGATGGAGCTATTTAATTCTGAGGGTATAACTCTGTCCAGTAATCGTTCATTAAAATCTCGAATTTGGCTTAAGAGTTCTTCGAATGCAAATGTAGGAATGTATGTAGGTATAAAAATATATATATCTACGATTAAATTATGTGTTCTCCGAGTAGAACATAGCAGGATGCAACTAGTCATACATATGCATATCCACATTCAACAACACTGTGCTAAATATCGAATTAGGGTGTGAAACATTAACTTCTACAGTGTATGTAGACGTAAATGAGAAAACGAGTTTATTCTTCAGGGGATTAATTGGAAATAAAAAGGAATCACAAGCGTAGATGGTAAAAACCAATAAAACCATTATTTCGAACAGTTGTGTGTAAGAGCACCTTAAGGACTTCCTTTCGAAAATGGTGTGAGTTTTGTTTTTAACAAAAAAGGAAAAAAATTTGGCCAAATACCTAACGTTTTAATTTTTCTTATGCTTTTTCCATTTTCTTATAAACTTGTCACTTCTCTATATGTAAACCATATATGTTTTTGTATTCGTAACCAATTCAATGTCTATTGAACGTAACTTCGTTCCAGGTAAAATATCAGTTAGTACGTAAGATAAAAAATCAAAGTGCCACTTCCACAAAATTCACTTTAAGCCGCAAATACAGTTTAGAACGGCTTTTTGCTGCTTTACGATGACAATGGCTTAATTTATTAAAACGTTTCCTGCGCGTGGCTGCCATTTGGAAGGTATGGTATTTGACATGCACTGTGACATGAAGCATTCAAATAATATAAAATATAGGGTGGGTCATGTAAAATTTGCTTTTTGAATCGGCTGTAAAAAAAAAAACTGATCAATATTTTTCAAACATTTTTTTTTATTTTAACGATTGAACATTGTCATTTATGAATGAAAAATAATATGACTGCACCGACTGGCTTTACAGTAGGACATTCGATTAACCCAATTTTTAAGCACATTTTCGATTGTTTCACGATTGTCCAATTTCATGAATGGCAACTTCGATTTCGTGTTTTAAAGCATCAATCGTCTCTGGATGGTTCGCATAGCATTTGTCCTTAACGGCCCCCCACAAAAAATAGTCCAACGGGCTTAAATCACACCTCCGAGGCGACCAATTGATATCGGAATTCAAAAACAGTAGCCAAAAGTTCGAGTGTACCTTTGGCAGTGTGACAAGTTGCACCTTCCTGTTGAAACCGAATGACGTCCATGTCATCCTCTTCAATTTTTGAAAACAAAAACTCGTTGAGCATGTCACGGTAACGCTCGCCATTTACTGTAACCGCGGAAGAAGAAGAAGAATTACCACTTTGGAAATAGGCTTTCAATATTTCCCAATTTTGTTCAAGCGTATAGCGTCCAATTTCGTAAATGTCGAACTTTTAAGTAAATTATGAACACGTTTGACATCTCATTTGTGTTACCATTCTCAAAAAATAGGTGGTTCAAAAAGCAAACGCTATATGGCCCACCCTGTATTATATTGGGATCGGCCTTCGGTGAGGAATAACTAACTCTACTGTTCAGCGCCGACATAGAAATGTAGATCGATCCATTTTGCAAGACAAAGTCAAAATGACCATAAATATTTGTATTTGGCGAATCCGTTAACCGATCGGAACAAATGATAATCAGATTAGAGTTAATTAAATTTGCTAACTTTCGTTAATGCTTTATTGCTTTTTATTATTGTATAATAAAATTAGCCGTTTTGAACACATCAATTGTTTTTTGTTTTTTTTTTGTGTAAATATTAAAACTTTCGATTTATGTTGTTAGAAATATATAAGAAAACGATTTTCGATTATTTTTTACTAATTTCTTAAAACTAATATATGTATAAGTATCTAGAAAAAATGTAAGTTAGATATGAAAAAATCTTCAAAAACAGTACACACAAATATCATTTTTCGTTGTAGAAAGCGGAGGTAAAGGACATACGATTTCCTCAAAATGTACCTCAGGTAGAATAACACTTGAAGTATAAATGTAAACCACTTTTATATTCCATCTTACACCAAATTTTGTCAAACAAACACAGCAACTACTTGCATGGCAATTAGATTTCTTCTACTTACAGTATACTCTCTCCTAACGGAGACCTCACTTAAGCGGACAACTCCCATAAGTGGACAAATTTTTCAGTCCCTTAGGTGTCCGCTTAAGAGAGAGTACACTGTATTTGCAACATCAAATGCCTTACTTTCGCCGCAATACTATTAAAATGAAATATAAACATTCATCATCGGTCGGCGCTGCAACTCTGTGTGAGCTTTGACCTGCTGAACAAAATGTCTACATATACAGCGGAAACTCCCTTTGGGCGGACACTCACCGTCATTCAACTTTTGTCTTTCCAGGAGAGGTGTCTGCTCAAGGGGAGAGTAACTTATTTCAGAACTTTTTAATTTTTTAATTAATTGAATAAAGATAAAAGATGTTGATATTATATCATTCAAACCAAAATGTGTATGTATATTGAATAAGTATAAAAGTGCATATTTCATTTATGTGCAAGTGTGCATATAAAGTAATTACGAAAATAAAAATAAATATTATATTTCAGTCAATAAACTAAATTTTTATTGCAACTAGTTCATAAATATTTACAAATGACTAACAAGCAACTTAATTATAATAACAATACACAATTTTCACTCTACTTGACATAAAGCATTTCTATGGAGGTATGAGATCGTTAGGTTTAGTGCGTCTGAGCCTTCGTATTAATCCGTTGGTTTCAATTAAATTAAGGGGGGACCCTCATTTAGACGGTCGAAAAATGCATCATTTTTAGGAATTTTTTTCTCAGGTAAAATAACTTCAAACGTTTTGTAATTCATAAAGTACTTTAATAAATGTCTTGACTGTCTACAAAAATTTTCGGAGAAGAAAAAAAACATTTTAAGTATGGAAATATACACCTCGTCCATGGCACCTCATTCTATCTGTGTACATTCTAGCGCTCTGAATTTTTTTCTGAAATAAAAAAACCAAATTTTTTTTAAAACTTTAGGATAATACCTTCGATGTGACATTTTGATTTAAAAAAAAAATGTCGAAATTGATATTTTTTACCCAGTTTTATGTTAAAAGTGATTTTTCATGCATAAAAATTGACTTTAAAATTACAAAAAAATATGAAAATCTTTTTTTTTAAAAAAACACTTAATGTCACATTGAAAACAATTTAATTATCTTTAAAATGAGCTATTGTAAAGCCTGATTGGTTCAATACAGCGTTCTCAATTGTGTACACAAAATCGAAAAATGATGTTTCGAGAAAAACGCGTTTAAAGTTTTGGATACAGGCGATCAGGCCACCCGTCGCGTCCTGTTAAAAATTTTGTCACTCCTTCAAAAATACAGATATCGACTTGAAATTTTGAAAGTATATTCTTAAATAGTTGTAGAATAGATTAAAATTATTTCCAAAAAATCGATTTTTTTGACCCGATAAATGAGGGTCCCCCCTTAAGTGCTTCTTCATTGATGTGGTTCATTAGTCTTTCTTTATGGGCAACTGCAATCTTTGCGATTTCAGTGTTGACGGAGTTTATTTTAAGGTCGCGCTCAATGTTGGAACTTCTGCAGTACCATGGAGCTTTGACAATGCACCTAAGGACCTTATATACCTCGCATAGTTTGAGTATGGGACCTTTTGATCATCTATGTATAGTGGTATATGTTGTATTTTAGTGTTTGTGAAAACTACGTGTACAGATTTGTTTGGTTAAGTTTAGTTTTCCATGTAAGTATTAGTCCACTGGCAGATCTTATTTAACGCGGTTTGTAATGTGGCTGTCGATTCGTTTTCAGTTTCACCAACTGCAATCAAGGCAGTGTCCATAAACTACATAAAACTAGATAAATACATTCATTGCATAAAAAACATGGAAATTGTCGATTGGCGTAAGTTTTTTTGTTTTTTCTAATAAGGAACTTATCGGGCTTATTTCTTTTAAAATTTCATACAGAGACTCAGTGATAATAATACACCAAATGTACTGAATTAATTATTTTTTATCTGGAAAAACTATATATGTAAGATGTGCTTTGGAAACCTTGCCTACTGGCTAACAGACAGAGAAATCGTAAGGTTAATAAAATCACGGCACAAGCCAAACTATTGGGTTGCCCGGAAAGTAATTGCCGATTTTACATATAGACGGCGTTGATAATTGTTTTGAACAACTTGTGACTATTTATTACAATTTTTTCTTTTGACAGTTATTAGCTGTCACTTTTAGCTTGCTTTAGAAAAAAGTGTGCGTAATTTTGTTCATATTTGTTTGTTTGGCGTCAATTTTAATATGCAGCCCACAAAAGAGCTTTTTTGTCTATTTTACTTTATTATATATTTCCATAAAGGAAAAAGGGCAGAGAAGGTTGCTAAAAAGTTGCGTGATTTGTATGGTGATAAAGCCTTAAAAGAAAGACAGTGTCGAAATTGGTTCATCAAATTCCGTTCTGGAGATTTTTCACTTAAAGATGAGCCACGTTCAGGTCGGCCAAGTGATGTCGATGAAGTCGTTATCAAGGCTTTAATTGAATTGGATCATCATGTAACTTTGCGTGAGATTGGAGAGAAGTTAAATATACCAAAATCAACCGTTCATGAGCATATAAAGAGTCTTGGACTGGTAAAAAAGCTTGATATTTGGGTACCACATGAATTGAAAGAAATTCATTTAACAAACCGAGTCAACGCTTGTGATATGCATCTTAAACGCAATGAAGTCGATCCGTTTTTGAAGCGGATTATCACTGGTGATGAAAAAAGGATTGTTTACAATAACGTCAATCGAAAACGACCATGGTCCAATCATGATAAAGCACCACAAACCACCTTAAAGGCTGGTATTCACCAAAAGTCAGTGGGGGGGACTGGAAGGGTGTGGTATATTTTGAGCTGCTTCAGAGCAACCAAACGATTAATTCGGATGTCTACTGCCAACAATTGGACAAATTGAATACAGCCATCAACAATAAGCGACCAGAATTGATCAATCGTAAAGGTGTCATATTTCATAAGGACAACGCCAGACCGCATACATCTTTGGTCACTCGCTAAAAACTGAGAGAGCTTGGCTGGGAACTTTTGATGCATCCACCATATAGCCCTGACCTTGCACCGCCAGACTACCATTTGTTTCGGTCTTTGCAGAACTCTTTAAATGGTAAAATTTTCGGCAATGACGAGGCTATAAAACGATTTAGGAAAAGCTGCAGTAGTCCGAGAACTTATGCGACCTTTCAGAACTATAGATTCGATAGATTCTCTGCTTTTCACTTGTCTACTGCAGCCGAAATCTCACGAGATGATAAAAGTTATATTTGCTTTGGTCTGTAAGCAGACATTGTTTTTAGTATTTATGATGATTTTTAAATAGACAAAGTCCTTCACAACCACAAACATAAGTTAAAAAATAGTCTATTGACATATGTTTTATGTGCTTGAAAATCTTGCACGTGTGCCTTATATTCTACATTCCTCGATCCATTCCGACGCTTATTTAATAGAGCTAGAAGAATTATCCCATGCTAGACAAATCGGGCTGTTGGACAATGAGCGGCGAGGAGTCACTAAAGTTGCTTTCCGACTCTCATTTTCGCACGGATACCTTCCCTAGCAACACCAGGAGAAATGCACCAACCGATTCTCTTATCCGTAACTGCTTGCTTTATAAGCTCCGTCTGGCTTGGGCGACTGTCACTTTCGCGCTCTTCAAGTCGCCTGCCCCATTGACCACTTACCTGCACAACTGCTGAAACCTGCAGCTAGTGGGCCAGTTACTACCCTGATCTCGATGATGGCGCACTCGAAACTGGTCAGAGAACGCCTGGCTTCACTTCCGATCGC
Source organism: Anastrepha fraterculus (assembly GCA_037575425.1). Taxonomy (NCBI): domain Eukaryota; kingdom Metazoa; phylum Arthropoda; class Insecta; order Diptera; family Tephritidae; genus Anastrepha; species Anastrepha fraterculus. The sequence goes on along the minus strand of JAYXIM010013467.1, from coordinate 54,591 downwards.
ACTCGATTTCTTTGATGTTAAGCTTATCTGTGTACCTGACCACAGTGGCATGGGAGGTCACAAGGTAATTCCCGCGAAATGAGCAAGTGGACAAGCTAGTAGAGTCGAAGCTAGTGGCTTCGTTTGGATCGGAGATGCTCGAGAAAGCTTCTGAGGTTAGCAAAGCCTCAGCTCTCGAATTTTGTGGGTGTCCTTGCAGGACATTATCCACGACCTATTCATGATGTGAGATTCGGCATTACTTAGAGCCTTTTTTGCGTGAGCTGTATAGAGGAGCTGTCATTTTGGCTCCCACAACTGGCTACCTTTTCTCTTTTTCTTGTTCTTTCTCCTCTCGCTTTTTCTCTGCAATAGTATCACAAAGGAGGAAATTGGTGGAATTTTTTTCATACCAGTGCGCCCTCTCTTTGGGCAATATTACTGCCTAATCTAACATTGCAGGTCAATAGAACAAAATATCGAAAAAGACTCTGACCTTGAAATGTACTACTCTTTTGAGTACCTGTGTTATTTTTCTCAGGTCTTCTGTATTTTTGAGGTTAAAAAAATAGCATTATCATTTATATAAGCATGATAGAGTTTTCCCACAAAATCTCTGTTTATAGCTCCTCGAAAAATACTTGGAGCGTTCTTAAGAACTATTTATCAGGAAAGCCGTTATTAATGTCCTCTTTTTTTAAATTTATTGAAATAGTGGATCCAAATCAGTTATGAGAAAATATGATGAGTTCCTTCATTTTTACAGTAATGTATTAAGATTAAATAATGGAGATTTATCAGCAATAATTGCTTTCATTATTTAATTTTTTTATTTATTTAAAATCAACTATCCCGTTTGATATCGGAGTACCATCTTAACATATTCCTTTCTTTGGTACGAGGGGTGCCTTTTATATTTCGGGATTTGGCAACCCTGGTGTTGCAATCTGGCAACTGACAGCTGTATCGCAAAGTTTAACATTTTTTGGCTTTTACGTACTCAGAACGTTTTGAAATACCAGCGCTATTTGTGTTGTTTACAGTAACTTAAAAGATTCATCTCGGTCCAAAAATGGAACTAAATCGTGAACATTTTCAAGCGATTATTTTTTACAACTTTCGACGTGGATTAACTCAGCAACATTGCATGGATGAACTTATTTCATTTTTTGGCGATGAAGCTCCATCAAGGACCAGTGTTTATCGATAGTATGGTGAATTCAATCGTGGTCGTAGTTCACTCCAAGACGAATTTGGTGAAGGTCGTCCAAAATCAGTTGTTGTGAATCATGGATTTACACGTATGAGCCCGAAAGTAAACAGCAGTCGACTGTATGGGTGTTTCAAGATGAGCCAAATCCAACAAAAGTTGTTCGCGTACGAAGCACTTCCAAGCAAATGGTCGCCTGTTTTTTCGGAAAAACTGGACATGTCGCAACCGTACCACTAGAACAACGCAGAACAGTAAATTCTGAGTGGTACACAACCATTTGTTTGCCAGTTGTCTTCCAAGAAATTAGGAAAACCAATCGCCAAAGACGGATCACTCTTCACCACGACAATGCGAGCTCTCACACATCGGCTCAAACAACTGCATTTTTGAGCACCCAAAACATCGAATTAATAGGTCATCCGCCGTATAGTCCTGACTTGGCACCGAATGACTTCTTTTTATTCCCGTACGTAAAAAACAAACTGAGAGGTCAACGTTTTTCGACACCTGAAGAAGCGGTTGCGGCATTCAGAATGCATGTTTTGGAGGTACCTCATTCAGAGTGGCAAAAGTGCTTCGACAATTGGTTCAAACGCATGCAAAAGTGTATAGATCTCCATGGAGAATATTTTGAAAAATAATAAAGTGATTTTCGATGATTAAAATTTGTTTTTGTTCTCTAATCCCGACATATAAAAGGCACCCCTCGTACCACCCATATCGATGAGTTATATGGATAGCAGCTTGGTTGAATTATTCCTTTTCCTAATAGTTTTAACAAAACAATTATAGATTTAAGTTTGATAAAAGAGCATATATAAAGGATATTCCAATAAGAGGTGTTATTTTGATAACAGATCAATGGTTTCGTTGCTTGTGTGGCACGTAGCGCCGTCTTGTTAAAAATAAACGTTGTCCAGATCAATACCATCCAATTTCGGCCATAACAAATCGTTAATCATCTCTCGATAGCGCTTGTTGACGAAGCCACCGAGGTGGGAATGGGCCTCATCACTCAAGATGAATTTTAATAATTTCAATGCGTGTATCGTTCCATTCTTATTAATGGCGTAGTTTCTACTTGACAAATATCAAAAAATTACAGCTTCAAAAGTGCCATCTACCGAAATAGCGGGCTATTCAAAATAACACGTGTTATTGGAAAAACATTTACAATGCCGATGAGTTTAGCTTATTGTAAAAGCTATAACTTTTTAGTTTTTGTGCGCTCAAAAGAAACCTCGGCTCCGGGCCATAAGATTAGAGAGGAGAGAATGACGTTTCCGCATTCATTACATTTTTTACTCATATGCTTGTTGTCTATAAAGGAAATATGTTAAAAGTGCTTGGATGACCTTAGCTTTATTTGAAGAATAGTTTCATAACTCTCTCTTACTGCAACTTCAATTCAGTCATCGTTTCAAAAACAGTTTGAAAAAACGTCTGACCGGGATTGTGACCATATCATTCCTTTTTCGGAGTTACGATTACAAAAAGGTGATGATGAAAGCAGTGAAAGAAATATTTTAATTGCGGTAACCTGAAAACTTGGACCGAGTTTCTACTGTATTTACCATTGATCTGTATATTAATGGTTTCATGTATATTTAAAATTAACATTTTTGTTTTTTGTTCGTTTAGTTTTGAGTTAGTTCATAACGACCATTCCGTAATCCGATCGATTGCTATTTTGAACTTGCAGTCATTTATAAAAGTATGTACCTTTTAGGTAGATTAAGGTATCATCTGCATTTTTGAATTTTGTAAAACTAGTTCTAAATCGTTTGTATATATATTATATATATATATATATATACTGCATTTAACAAGGAGCTCTGAGGTAGTCCCATTTCTACCTTTAATTTTCTGATATTCACCCGTTTACCCTCGTTCTATGAAATCTCAACTTCAAGACTTTACGGTACGTTTTCCACCGGGAGCCAATGGAGGAAAGGGAAAGTGATTGGTAGATTTGATATCGAAATCTACACTGACGGTTCTAAGATGAACTGTGGTGTGGGAGCTGGCCTCTATTCGGAACCGCTTCGACTTCCTGACTATGCCAACGTGTTCCAGGCTATTAGCAATCAGGAAAGCTTGCAAATCACTGAAACACTACAAAGAAATTTGTGCAAGAGTAGGTATCTTCTCAGACAGTCAAGCAGCTATCAAGGCCTTAGATTTCAACTCAATTTCATCCAAACTAGTTTCACAATGTATAGAGGAATTAGAACTGTTTGGTCATTGACTTCAAGTTACTCTGATATGGGTTCCCGGACACAGGAATATAGAGGGTAATGAGAAAGCAGACGGGTTAAGAAGAAAAGGTTCGACATTAGACATAGCATAAAAAAAAAGAACAGCGGTAATAAAATGGCACTAGTTGCTAATTAAAATTATTGAGTACAAATAGGTACTCAACCACCTCAACAACAATTTTAACATAGTCGCTTTTATTTTTTTATTTCTAACAAAAAACACTTCGTTATTTGACACCATTTGAGTTCTCCCTTTTTTTAAGTTCTTATCACATGCACATTTGGTATAGAGACCCTTATATTGGTTACATTATTTATGAAATAAGCGTTAAATTTATAAGTGGTGGATACCATTTTTGGATATCAAAGTTTTGGATTTTTATAAGCTCCACAAAAGTTGATATTTTTCAACATTTCCCTTGGGTTTTCCGAACGTTTTGTCATTTGTAGTACAAGATTTATATCAGAGATTCAGAAATTCAAGATGTACATATAAAACTTTAGTACAACGGGTTCTTACTTATGGTGCTGAAATCTGAACACTGAAAGTTACTGATATAAACCAGCTATTGTCATAATGAGAGAAATCTACGGTTCTATTAACGGCACGTATCGCATCCGTTACCACAATGAAATTGAACACCTTATTGGTGGTGAAAATGTAATACGTTTTATTAAAGCGCAGCGGACTAGATGGGTTGGTCACATCATAAGAATGCCCAACGAAAGAATCCAAAAAAGTGTGCGTCCAAGAGGAAGAAGAAAGAGAGGCCGACCTAGAAAGGGATGGCTTGATGACGCCGAAGCAGACTTAATAGCGATGAACGTTCGTAATTGGAGAAATGAGGCAAGAGAGAGATTGAATTGGAGGAGGATTGGACATTATTTTGGAAGCTTTAATAAAACATTGTTTATGTAAATAGATACAGATATACCATATTTGTAAAAAAATACTTCTGTATATATGTAGTTTTTTGTTATTATTCGGGATCTATATATTTACAGTTAACCAATTTCGTTTAATTTATCAGGGAAGCTAAGCAAATTTATTTAGGCACTAAGGTATTTAGGTGCATATTTAAAGAAACTATAAAATTTATCTTTTTAATCTCTTTAAAGGTAAACCTTTTTATGTTCAGGATTTTTTATATCCAATTACATACATATGTACATACTTTTAATATGTATATATGTACATACATAAGTAGAGGCATGCAAGTTACATATACAAAAGCACCTGATTTCGCCAAAGACACCTTCTGTGAATTCTTAAATAACTAAAAAAGAAATAAAAAACAATTTGTAACCCAAAGCCAACTTCCGGCTATATTATATAATTTTCGCAGAAAGAGTATAGGAAAGTCATAAAAGCAATTGAAAGAATTAATATGTTGTTAAAAAATTAAGCAATGGCCAAACTGAGTACCTCGTAAATTTCCGTTTAGTAAAATAGCCAGTAAGAACTTCTTGTAAATCTGAATTGTAAGTTCTTTTTATACAAAATTATTTGTTGTATTCAGAGTCACGTCGCTGAAATCAAAATTTATACATAGTATCATATACATACATATTGATTAAAAAAACTCGTTCACACCACCGCGGTACGAAAGTTTCATGCAGATAAGCTACATGTGAGCATTCATACATAGATGCATATGTGCTATATACGCAAGAATGATAGAATAAAAGATTGGGTCTGCCCGAGTTACGTGAACGTTAGTATAGAAAATCTATAATATAAAAATGAATCGCAAAATGTGTTGGTAAGCGCATAACTCTACAACGCATGGACCAATCTTAACAATTCTTTTAAAATGTTCCTTGAAATCCAATGATGGTTTGTAAGGCGAGAAAAATTCGAATAATTTCCGGGAAAACCCTAAAACAGCCCTTTTCTTTTTCCCATACAAATATTACGCGTTCGTGTGTGTATTCGTGTTGTACGATCTAATGCGTTCACACAAAAGTGATCGTGAACCCGACCAAATTCAAAAGTCAAAAAATGTAAGTGTTATAGATTTGATTGGTCTCGTAATATTCTTTCTTTTGTTTTAGATTCAGAACGAGTTAAAGAATGATTTCATTCACAAATAATAAATAAAAATAAGTAATAATTTTAAGAATAATCGTGCTGGGCTGAACAAATGCAAACATACATATTTAAGAATACCAAAAGATAAACATATTTTAAGACGAACAGAAGATAAACATATGTTAAGAATAATGTTTCACACATGGTCAATTGTATGTTGCCTGTTCCCGTGCTGGAAAACCATCAGATTTGTTTGTATATTCACCAAGTAATCAAACAAAAAACATTGTATATCATAAAGCGCTACAATAAAATTAAAACAATTTTTTGTTAATAATTATGATTCATTACAATAAAGCGATTGATTTACAATAAAGCTATTACTGAAAATAGTTATATACGTTTTATTTCGTTATTCTTTATTATATCGGTTATTAACCCTATGTTAATAATAATAATAATAATAAATAATTAATTATCTCTATGTTTTGTCATTGAAGCACCCACTTTATAAATATTTGTCACCTTTAGGTTCCCACTATTACTTTATATTATTTTTCAATCAGGTTTGAACCTTAAGTTCCCCTCTTAGTTTGAAGCCCTCTGGCAGACATCCCAACTCTTTAGCATTACATCAGCATTCATAGCATCACAGCACGTTGTGAGCATTAGCTTCCTCCAAAATTCTTCTCCTCCTACGCCTCTGAGGTCGTCCTCAACGTAATCTAACCTCCGTTTCCGCGGTCGTCCTTTTCGCTTTTCATGAAGCATGCGCGCCTCTAGAACTTTGCGAGGTATTCTTTCATCTTGCATTCTGCAAATGTGCCCTAGCCATCACACAACCCTTTCGCTTTGTATGAATTCCTCTATCAACGTTTTCGTCTCGTAGGAATTCCTCTATCTCGCTGTTATATCTGATGCGATATACTCCATGTTCTTCTCGTACTGGACCCAGTATTATCCTCAGTATTCTTCTTTCCATATTGTTTAATTGTATTCGTTTTCAATGTCCATGTTTCGCATCCGTACGTTGCCACTGGCCGAATCAGTGCTTTATATATTTTGATCTTCGTTTTCCTACGCACGAGCTTACTTTTTAATAGTTTAACGTGGACAAAATACATACATATGTTCTGTTTGCAGCCTGTCCACGGTCTTGGATAGCAATCTTTGTATCATCTGTTCTACTGAGAAGGAGTTCGAGGTATTTAATTTCACCCACGCTTTCAAATTCATGATCGCCAATTCTAGGATCAGGAGCTTTTCTCAACGTGTTAAGCCTTGCGAGATACTTCGTTTTGTTTTCGTTGATCTTTAAACCGAAAAATTTTGCTTTTGATCGGAGTGCTTCAAATATGATACTTCTCTGAGAACATTTATATTTCCCGCGAAGATGGCCAGGTCATCACCAAAGCCACATATTTGCGCAGCTTTTAGCATTTATTAAATATTTGTTGTTGCACTCCATGTGAAATACATTGAACATCTAATTCAAAATGTTTCTTTATATGGGACGCTCTCAATACACAAACAAAAGATAAATAATACTTTTTACAAAAGACAAAATACTTGTACGATGGAGAAATTCTAGGAAATATTAATTCAGAAATTAAAGGGTTGAACATAAACGATCAACTCGTGTACAAAAGAAAAATATTCCTACTTCCTTTCATTATTTTTTCATTATGAATTTCTAAAGAGGTTTTCTTATTTCATACATGTATGTTTGTACGTATGTACGTATGTATGATTTTCAGTACTTTTTTTAATCGCAAGTGGTCCATTCGCGATCACTTACGACCCTTTGCTCACATAATTAACTTTTTTTTCACTATTCGAAATATTTTTGATGCCAATTTTTTCCTCTTAATTTTTTTTATAATCTTGTGAAAAAAGCTTAAACTTTCAAACTTTGTAAAAAACTCACAAAAATTTAGAGAATTAAAAAAAATGGTCATCAAAATTTTGAATTTTTTAATCAGAATTTCTGGAAAATTTCTTCATTAAATTTTAGTGCGATAAAATCATTCGTTGAATGCACAATATCAAAGAAAATATAAATAGTTCCGTTATATTCCGCGAATAATTTTTTGTATGCAAAAATCGTACAAAAGTGAAACTATGGGTAAAATACGCACGAACTTATGGACTGAGCTGATAAATTATAAACGTACAAAAATTGGCGTTTGTCAAATACTTGAATATACGAGCATGCCAATAAAGATGAGCAATAAAAGGAGAAGATCTAAGCATTAGAAACAAAATATTGGTAAATTTTTAGGACGCTAATATCACCTGCCATCCTAAATTTACTGAATATCCTGGAAACCTGATTTTCTTGTAAATATATCTCGTCCACTAGGAAAAATATCTTCTAGCCACAGCGGTTGTATTTGTAACCGAACGCTGAATTTGCGTGTTCTGGTTCTCTTAAATTTGCCATCAAATCATCCTGCGAAATCTGTACTTCATTAATGGTTATATTCATCACTTTCACTAAAATCCCACTCATTATCGCTATGTTCTAGCATTTTTGGAATTTCTTCCGCCCTTAAAGCCTGTTCGCATCTCTACTATATTTAATTAACAACAAAACTGAATTAAAACGCTAGTGAATTGAGATTAATTTGTTTTAGTTTTTGGTACCACAGATATGATACATACATAGATACATATGTACATACATATGTATTATGACAAAGATTTTTAACGGACACCCTAACTGAACTTTGTTTTGCTATGCTGCCAAACGGATCATTATTATCAGTAAACAGAGAAAATACAATCCCGTGTAATTTCTTCAACAAAACTCAACCGAGGAGGAAGCTCACCACGCAAAAATCCAAGTGGTTCTGACTTGATTTTAATCGATTTGATACATTAAGACCGGCATTTAAGCATACTGTAGACGATTTTATTATCGTAAAACTTTTGATTCATAAAACGTAGAGCGGGGAATATGCTCGAGTACGTTCATAAATCACATATGAACAGATTGTTGTTTTGTAAACATTTTTCAAAAAAATTGCACAAGCTTGCGCCTGCAATATTAGTTCTAACGTAACAAAACACCTTGAAAAACAAATTGAGCCTAGTTCTCTTCGGGGGTATTATTATAAGGGGACAGGGAACCTGTTAAAACATTTGTCGCATCGAGTACTCTAAGCATTTGCATTTATTGAATACGGGCGCGTTTAGCAACGAGCATTCGTTTTTGTAACTGGTGCATATTTCAATACAGATGATGCTGTAGGTTGCTCCTCAGATCGAATGGATGTAAAAATGGCAAGAGTGTGTGTCCCACGTGGACTCCATATATAAAAAAAATAAATAATTGGCGCGTACACTTGTGTTATATGTTTGGCCGAGCTCCTCCTCCTATTTGTGGTGTGCGTCTTGATGTTGTTCCACAAATGGAGGGACCTACAGTTTCAAGCCGACTCCGAACGGCAGATATTTTTATGAGGAGCTTTTTCATGGCAGAAATACACTCGGAGATTTGCCATTGCCTGCCGAGGGGCGACCGCTATTAGAAAAATGTTTTTTTTATTAATTTTGCTTTCACCGAGATTCGAACCAACGACCTCTCTGTGAATTCCGAATGGTAATCACGCACCAACCCATTCGGCTACGGCGGCCGCCGGACTCCATATATAGTTGCCGTTAATTGTTCTTTCTATGTCGCATTTATAAATATCGTTTTTCATAGTTGTATCCAATACTTTCAATTGATTTTTCAAAAATATTGCAAAATTCTCTCTCCGATCTAATCGGCGATCTATAAATTGCGGTTTTCATGATCTGATTTCCGCGGTAGTGACACTTGCACGCAAGTGCCATATTCTTCATAAAAAATCAAATAGCTTTAAATTATCTTCATACAAGTATATAGTATACCATACATATATTGTTGCACACCCCATTCTTTCTGAGTTAGAAAGTTTAAATATTCGTAATTGTTAAGTTCGATTTCACATTCGCCAATATCACTCCACAGGTATTTATTTTTATAGAATTAAAAATAATACTAACTTCAAACTCATTAATAGGTAAGTGCAATCTGCCAAGCTATCTAGACCGAAATTAAACAACTTCGCTGTGTTGCAAGTGTTTTTGAGGACAGTTGCCCCTAAGGAAAAATACATTCGCCATTTGGTGGAACAAGAAACTTGGATAATAAAGATGTCCAAGTCGAGCCTTCACTTGGTCCACTTGGTCACTATGGTCCACATCCATAGCGTTTTGCAATGCTACCAGTATCATTGTAACATTTTATAGTGCGATACACAAACATTTTATTCACTTTGAGGTGAGTGAGCTCACGAACAATGGCTGGTTGTGATTTTCCAGCCAAATATAATGCAGTCACACTATTATGTTTGAATTCCATCACAGAAAAAAAAAATTCAAAACTGAGACGCAAATGCTTTTGATGGTTTATAACCAATATATTGAACTGTCATTAGAAAAATTTTGACGTTGATGTCATGAGGTGTTTTACAGATACAAGCAGTGCGAAGTTGGTAACACTTCATATCGTTCACCCTGTATACAATACATACCAACAGTGATACAACTTTCAAATTTTGCGAGAATACTTATTTTGTAGATGAGTAGTGTGTCTTGCATTATTAAAATTTATTATCAAAATTAGTCCTTTGTACGGCAAACATTCCGTGAGTTTAATTTATTATCTTCCCTGATAAGATTAATCGTGGGGAAGTCATCAGTTGTTTCTCGGAAAGAATTCTCCGTATTATACAGGACATACCATTGCTGCGACGGCAGCTTTGAGGGTGGATTAGGCATTTTAAACCCCCTCATCCAAAAAAAAAGGGTAGCGGAGAACAAAACAGAAACAATAGCAAAGGTGTCTAATAGACTTCAAGATTGCGACATCCGAGATATATTAGTATTTTTGGCTGTGACGTAACAATTGATTAAACAAGAAAGAGAACAGCGTAGTGCAATAAATTCGCTCGTTAATAACATTCCAACAATAAAATGAAAACGAATACGCAATTATTAAGTCAGTAAATCAGCTTTCTGTAATTTTTTTTAGTGCGGGGCCGTCGCAACCTTCTGTACTCTCTCCAACATGACTACATTTGGCAACATCAAACAATTAAACGCAAAATGAATCCTGCCAAAAAAACGAAAAATAATCAATGCAAACGTTACGGGAGTATTGATATGCTAGGCTTATCCTAGGTATTGAAAATGATAAAATAAAAACATTTCTCTCTCTCAAGTCTATTTGTTAATAACTTTGTTCATGTAATAGGCACCGTTAGAAAAGGTATATATTTGTCACATTAAAAGGAGTCAATAAAAAAGATTTCAGTGAAGTAGTAAATTGCTCATCTGCTTAAATAAAAACTACAAATTCGTATCAATTAAGGAGATGTAAAGGCCTCTAGAGTAAGACTAATCTTCGACTGGCTGTTAATTTATGGAATCAAACAAACTTATAGACAATGAGAGCTATTTATATAGTTAGCACTACATGGGAGATGGTCGCGATTGCCTAAGTGTCTCGCTAAGTTTCACCAAAATATCTATGTACATTTGCTCTCAAGTTAACTTGTAAAAGCAGGCGGACGAACGGAAAGTTAGTCTTGACATAGTGGGCATTGTTTTTTATCCTATGTCAATAATATTTATGATGCATGTTGTAGAGCACGTATACGTACAAAATTTTTGTACCAAGTTTATTAGGTCGTTATCGAGATACGCACATTTACCCAAAACTGGACGTGGCACCACCCATTCATCAAAAATTTTACTTAGGTGGCATTTCTTTTCTTGGGCCTACCAATTTTACAAAATGTGAGTAGTTGTGATTTATTTCTAACATGGAAATCACATTTTTTACTTTTTTTCAAATTCGCTGTATTATTGACCCATTTTCAATAGCAAACTACATGGGTCCAGGTAAAATGTGAACGAATTTACATGGAAATAATTTTTGCTTAAGTTATTGTGCGCACGGACAGACAAACTGGTTCTGTATTCCAATTATTATTTATAATTGGCACTTACATCCTTTGTCGGGTATTTGATCGAGCTTATCCTTCTATTTCATGTTGTGCGTATTGATGTTGTTCCAAAAATGGAATTACTAATTACTTGCATTTTCTTCACTCGCATTCCATCTTTTTCTACTTTTTAAGTGTTGGTAATATACGAAAAAAATCAACAAAACCTTCGCGCATATTACTTCGTAGCCGTCTGAATAACGACTGGTTGGGCGAGTGGGTGAATACATGTAAAATGATCGTGCAGAATTCGGCTGACGAATCCCCCCGTGACGTGGCAGCCGAAGTTCACCTCACAATTTTGTTTTTAACCGTAGTTGTTGGTCAAGTTTGTTAAATCTATTATTCTTGTAGCCAGTGTTTCTCGCTCAATTTCATTTTTCACCATAGCTGATGGAAAGCCTGGTAATCTCTCACTACAGAGGTGAGAGCAGACGTGATTTGAGTATTGCTTTTATTTCAGCTCCGCACACGTTTGTTTGGTATTTGCTAAGGTCCCATCAACCAAACTATTTGCGCTTCCCAGAGGCTGCCGAAGTGGTGCGGCCTGGAATACTAGCCATTAATACTACTGCGCAGTTTTCGGACATTACCCATATGTGCCTTGGTTAATAAATTCAAGATATCCTTGATGTGAATTGTATTAGTCTCAAGACAAACAAATTCAACTAGATATGATTATATGATCTGATGCAACAGCATGATGTATGTATGTGAAACAGCGACGTCTCTTACGTTGACAGACGAAAATTGGAGAGGAATCAATACTACTAAATATATTGGGCCTAGATGACAGTTATATTGATGGATATAACGAATATATTTTAAAACAAATTTTGATATGCTAGGCAGCAAAATCGGATGCACTAAACATAATGAACAGGGTTTACCTGTTGAGTTATCTACAAATGGTGTTAAAAATGTTGTGCTACTGGTTAATAGAAGATTTTTCTTATGCTGTTGTTAAACAATCCAAATAATAAAGTTTAAATATCTAAATACCCACGCCATGAAGTAAGAATGATAAAGTACAAGATTCGGCCATCGAAACCGAAATTGTGATAGTAGCTTCACGCTACGTCATGGTCCAATCAATGATTGTTCGCAATCAATTCTTTTTATTCAGCTCTTTCAAGCAAGAAGTGTGGTCTTAAGATAAAAGGTTTGTTAGTCTTGCTATTAGCTCCTATGTACCTGAAAACCTGTTTCCTACAAACATTAAAATTTTAATGAATGTTGCTGCAACTATTGTAACACTAATTGCGAATCGGTACAAAAGTACGTAAGTATATGGATCTTCAAACCAATCCATTGACGTCTGAATGAGTATGAGAAAGTCCGCGTCGCAAATATCGAGCTTTGGAACCGATTATTTTTTGATAGGATAAACTCGTGACCTTCAGCGTCTTCCGTGCGTAAATACAAATAGTAATCCAAGAGGGTCAAAAAGTTATGACGCATTTGAAAGAAATGTGCCTGCTTTGGTGTGAACTGAGAAATTACTTTTCCATATATTGTAAATTTTCTTAAAACATAAAGGTAAATATAATAATTGCAAAAGTATTATTTCAGGAAGGGGTGTAGAGCAGATCGCCTCCGCGCGGTGCACCCTGGATAGCGCTAAATGATCTGCGGCCTGAACGGCCTTTTCCGACAACCGAACGGTGACGACCCCTGCTTTCGTCTTTGGACCTTCTCTAGTTTCTATACGATTTGGAATTTTCTTGAACCTGTGCTGGTGGTTGCGGCATTCTGCCACCTGAGTATGTTAGGGTGAAACTTAACAGAAATGGCTGGTGGGCTAATGCCGTAACCGCCCCCGTCCCGTTAAAACCCTGGCAGGCCTCGGAGTACGTTCCAAACCCGTCGTCATTTGGTTGGCGGTGTAGGTGCGGTTGAGAGGACTCCCGTCTTTGCGTCCGGTCTGGCTCTGAACGCATGCCTCATGACGGCATGCGTCAACCCTCGCATGGCCTCCCTGCTGCGGCATAGACAACCATGGGACCTCTAAGGGACGACTACACTTCTACGGGCTTTGGATAGCGGCTTCGAGTGGGGACCCAATTAACATAAACATGAACACCAACGCAACAAACACAACAAAACAAACAACAAAACAAACGACAAAAACCTTGGATGGCAGCGGGAACTCGGAACCGAGCCCCAAAACCATCTCTCGTAGGACAGGAGGGGCGAAATCGCCTCCCCGTAAATTCTCCCGGGGTCTTACCCTGAGGGCTGAAGTTCCCAGTGGCAGCAAAATGTCGGAAGCGACTAGCAGAGCAGAACAAGAGGGGGACCCTGAGGGGAAGTCGGAACCGACTTCCAGCAAGAATGTGGGGGTCACAAGCGGGAACCCGCTTACGGTAGGTAGGAGGCCGCAGGCGGAACCGACTGCGTCTCCTAATCTAGCAGTACTGGGGTTAGGACCCCACTTTCATTACCGCAACCAGGGAGGAGGTGCTGGATCTTACTCTGGCCTCCTCCTCACTGTTAAACCGAATTTCCGACTGGAGGGTGCTTAACACCCACTCCTTCTCGGATCACAGGTATATTCAATTCTCTCTCACTGATAATCGTCCAAAAAGACCCTCCTACAGGAATCTGAGGAGAACGGACTGGGATACTTACGGCAGGAATCTGCTAAACCTTCTCCCCGAAGCACCCAGGGAAAACTTAGATCTCTCGGAGGGAGCGATCGATGATCTGGTGGAGATCTTCACCTCAGCTTGTAATAAGGCTCTTGAAAGCTCATGTCCACTTAGAACGCTCCCTAAGAAGGAGAAACCACCTTGGTGGACAGCAGAGCTCTCTGAGCTTAGGGCCTCGTGCAGGCGCCTCTTTAATAGGGCTAAAAGAATTAAGTCTCCCTCAGGATGGGAACTGTATAAAGTAGGACTCGGAATCTACAAGTCCGAAATTAGGAGGGCCAAGAGGGACTCTTGGAGGAACTTCTGTGGAAGCGTGGAGGGCTGTCATGAGTCTTCAAGATTCAGACGAATACTCACGAGGAACTCGGCTCCCTTGGGATACCTGAGGGATGAATCGGGACGATGGGCGATGAGCGGCGAGGAATCACTAAAAATGCTTCTCGACGCTCATTTTCCGACGAATCCGGTATCCAGCAGCACCAGCTTAGGAAGTACACCAATGTGTCTTCAGAACCGGGGCTGGCTGCTGGATGAGCACCGCTTGGCTTGGGCCATTGGATCCTTCGGGCCCTTCAAGTCACCTGGTCCTGATGGCATCATACCTGCCCAACTACAGAAATCTGTAGGGGTATCATGCCGCTGGCTGAGCCCTATCTATGCGAGCTGCATAGCCAGGGGCTATATACCGGGATCTTGGAGGGCTGTGAGGGTTGTGTTCATACCCAAGGCTGGCAAGAGCTCACATGTCTCCCCTAAGGACTTTAGGCCAATCAGTCTCTCATCTTTCTTGCTGAAAACCCTTGAGAGGTTGATTGACCTACACATAAGAAGCGGAATTCCTCGGGGGCGTTTGTCGCACACCCAACATGCTTACTGTAAGGGCAGATCAGTGGAATCTGCTCTGCACACAATTGTTAAAGATATTGAGGAATCTCTATATCAGAAAGAACTCGCAGTTGGCGCCTTCCTCGACATCGAGGGGGCTTTTAATAACGTCCTCCCGGAGGCAATCACGAAAGCTCTGGGTAGGCTGGGGGTCGGAGCCGACCTTTCCAGATTTATCTACAGAATGCTCAGCGACAGAACGGTCGTGGCAGAGTGGGGCGGCGTCTCTCTCCGCCGGCAGCTGAGCAGAGGCACGCCACAAGGCGGGGTTCTCTCACCATTCCTCTGGATCATTGTTATCAATGACTTGCTGGAGGAGCTGGTGAGGAGGGGCTGTAGGGTGATTGCCTACGCGGATGATGTGGCATTAATTGTTAGAGGAAAGTTTATAGATACCCTGTATGATTTAATGCAGGGATATCTGAACGTAGTTGTTCGATGGGCAGCAGATTGCGGCTTATCAGTGAATCCTCGTAAGACGGAGCTCGTCCTTTTCACGAGGAAATACAAAATACCCAGAGCTCAGCTCCCCTCGATGGGGGCGCTCCGCTGGTGCTTTCTGACAAGGTGAAGTACCTAGGTCTAATCCTTGACAGTAAGCTGACGTGGAAGCCCAACATTGAGGAGAGAGTAAGGAAGGCAACAATCGCCTTGTATGGGTGCAAAGGCGCAATTGGCAAAAGGTGGGGCCTCTCGCCCAGAGTTGTATTATGGCTCTATAATACCATAATAAAGCCAATTCTGTTATATGGAGTCACTGTCTGGTGGAACTCACTAGAGAGAACGACATCAGTCAAAAAGCTAGAGAGAGTCCAGAGGTCTGCACTCATTGGAATCAGTGGGGCGCTTCGAACTACTCCTACTCTGGCGCTTAACATAATGTTAAACGTGGTACCTATAGACATCGCAGGCAGAACTGCCGCTGCTCGTACCGCAATCAGACTGAGGGGCTTGGGCTATAAGCTCAACCTCACATATGGGCACTCAAGCATCCTCAGAAACTTTGAGTTCATCCCCTCGTCGACGGACCAGTGTGTGCCTTCGCTAAGTCCAAGTGGAAGTTTCTCCACCCATATTCCACCAAGGGAGGAGTGGACCGGGGGCAACACCTGGGGACAGGGCCTCGTTAACCTGTTCACGGATGGCTCGAAGTTGGACGGTAGGGTTGGAGGAGGAGTATTCTGCAAAGAGCTCCCCATCAAACTCAAATTCAGGCTACCGGATCACTGCAGTGTGTTCCAAGCAGAGGTGGCCGCAATTAAAGAAGCAGCTGACTGGCTACTTACTTGCGTAACAACTGTTAAGAGGGTAAATATTTACTCCGATAGCCAAGCGGCCATCAAGGCCCTAGGCTCTATTATGGTGCATTCGAAGCTGGTCAGGGAATGCCTGGTCTCACTCTCGATTGCATCAGAATTCTTCGACATAAAGATAATTTGGGTACCTGGTCACAGTGACATTGCAGGAAACTGCGAAGCCGACGAGCTGGCCAGACAGGGGACCTGTGAGGCAATGTGCCCGCGAAAGGAGAGGATCGGGATCCCCTTGACAACCTGCGCTCTACTCCTGGAAGGCTGGGCTATGCACCAACTCAGCGAACGCTGAGCAAGTACACGAACGTGTAGGGTCGCGAAGTCCTTCTGGCCACGTTTAGATAGGAGGCGTTCGAGGGATATCCTGGGAATGACAAAATGTCATCTCTCAAATTTCGTGGGCATCATCACGGGGCACTGTCCGCGAGGTACACATGCCGTGAGACTCGGAATCACTTCGAGTCCTTTTTGCGACAGCTGCATGGAGGATGAGGTGGAATCATCTCAGCATATGCTCCTTAGCTGCCCTGCCTTCGCGGGACTAAGATTCAAGTATCTTGGTTCTCATTTCTTTTCTGCGCCTGCTGATATAGCAGGTGTTAATAACAAAAATCTGATGAACTACATCAGCAGCATAATGAGGTTAACACAACCGCGGACTAGTCACCGTTCGTAGTCCACAATCACTCACCACTCCCCCCATCCCTTCCCTTCCTCCCCCTTCTCTGTCCTCAAATGGTATCACAAAGGACGAACCAAACTATTTCGTCCAAGTGGGCCCTACTCTCTGGGCAACCATTATAACCTAACCTAACCTATTATTTCAGGAATGTCCCGAGTTATAAGGGTTGTTCAGGAACCACTCCCTAATATCTCCACCAAGTGTTATTAAATACATTATTATATCGCTATTAGAAAAAACCTTTTCTATCCTTTTCGTGTTTCATATAGGGAGATTCGAAACATCATCATCCTTTGCTAAAATTGCTCACGCGGCATTAACCTAGCCCTTTCAAAAACATTTACCTGTTCATGTTGGGGACGTTTACGTATCCATGCAAACGGAATCGTAGAAACAGTGGGTACAGTTCTTATTTATCGATTTCGCCTATTTTCACTGCCAACCTACATTGGGCAAATAGTAATATGTGTCAAATTGTCATTGGCACCGACGAACAGACATGTCTGCTTATATATGTATGTCTATATCTATCTTCATTTCTTCATGCTGTTGCACATTATAAAGTTCTTGGGCACAAGTTCACTCCGGTATAAAAATGATGTTCATCCAAATTGGGCTTTTCCACTATGGGCAATTGGCCTATACTTTCGTATTCTTCCATAAATTAATTGTACTACGAGCGAATATCAAGTGATTTCAAAAGTCGTCTTCCGATAGAAAAAAAATCGTCGGCGTTTTGCGACTGTTTACGTTATTGTAAAACAAGTAATTATCAAAACTGTTTTCAAACAAACTAATAATCCAAATGAAATTATAGATATGAGTGATAAAGATAATAATAAAGACCAAAGTGGCACAATTGACGCGACGAATACCGGCAGAAAACTAGAACACGTGCATAGCATGGAATTATCTAAAGACCCAAAGTGCCAAATGACTTTGCCATAAAATCTTTGTATACAATATTATTAATAGTAAAAGCTTACTTGGCCGCCGTAGCCGAATGAATTGGTGCGAGACTACCATTTGGAATTCAGAGAGAACGTAGGTTCGAATCTCGGTGAAAACACCAAAATTAAGAAAAACATTATTCTAATAGCGGTCGCCCCTCGGCAGACAATGGCAAACTTCCGAGTGTATTTCTGCCATGAAAAAAGCTCCTCATAAAAAATATCTGCCGTTCGGAGTCGGCTTGAAACTGTAGGCCCCTCCATTTGTGGAACAACATCAAGACGCACAAATAGGGGGGAGCTCGGCCAAACACCCAAAACGGGTGTATGCGAAAAAAAAAATTACCTCCTTTAATCAAATAATAAGTCTAATGAATCAACAATATTTTAAACTGCAAAATGACTCTAGGAAAACTTAGACCCTAATGCCTATCTAAGGCAAAAACTGTCCGAGGTGTTCACATGTACATATGTAAGTAGCAATAGCGAAATGCTTTATTGGTGCGTTAAATGTACGAAATCCATTGGATGGGGAATTGGACGATACCTGCCAAAGAATACAATAATAAAAAAATATGTGTACACAGATTAAACAACAGAAATAATAGTTTGACCAACTGGTATCTCATTGCAGTTCTAACTGTGACACAGAAAGGCCGTCCATTAATTCTAATGTTTGTGCAGTACGAATTGAGTTAATCAAACGAAGAGATTTCACGATGGAAATGCAAAGAATAAATTTCTCCTCCTTAAAACATGGCATACGAGTCGCTTCGCAGCAGTGCAATTTCTTACGACTCGGCTGTCAGCAAAAGCACTTTGAAAGTAAGTTGTACAATTAGCGCCATTAGGCGGTCAACATCCCCTTCGCCTAAGAGATCAACTTTCTCTTAAAAATAATTGGCAAATCATCTTTGGGAGACGTTTTACAAAACGCATGCAAAAAATCAGTAAATTTTCCATACAATAAAACCCACTATAAGACGATGAAGAGAAAGGCTCCGCTTTTTTGAGCTTTTTATTGAGTTGAGGTCAAACATATTTGAAAGCCTTACTAAAGATAATAGCAAAATACCCCAGGAGGTAATTAAACTTCAACGTCGGGAACGTATGTACATGTGGAAAATACGAAGGAAAAACATTTAAATTATCATCTATCATCATATTATTTGTGTCTTAAAGACCTGGTTTATTAATGGAGTTAGTGATTATCTGCATGATACGAGTAGACCTAATTATAAGGTTTTTCGTAATGACAGGGGATACACAAAAAGGTGGCGGGGTTGATATTTATGTATATCTCATACTCGTACAAGTGATGGTAAGGTTGAGTATTTGCTCATTGAATTATTCAACCATTCTCTTAAAGTGTTGTTATCATGGGTTTATAACCCTAATAAATATTGTGGTGTAAATAATTTATTTAATATGCAAAAGTAGATTGCTGTGGATTATAACAACATAATTCTTTGTGATGACTTCAATGTAAATTTTCTAAGTAGTGATTGCTATATTGTCCGTCTACTAAATGATAATAATTGTTGCCCGAATCTTCTCGATTATTTCATTGTATCTGGCCCAGCTGTTGTAAAAAAAACTCGACCAATTGTCTTTTATACCTGATCTTGGCTTAATTTTTTATTCTTTTGACAGTGAGTTGGATCACCAAAGCGTAGCAGTTGGTCCTTACAACTTTTTTAACTTTCGCCTTTTGAATATTCATAATCCTCGAACTGTACTTTCCCACATGGATTGGTCTGCCTGCTGGAACAGTGTCTATCCACGGTAAATGAATAGCTTGATTTCTAAAATGAGATTAGTTTAAATGCAATTAAACCTCATGCCCCTATTTGTAATACGGAAAGCAAATGATCTTCGTGCGCTTGGTTCAACAAAACAGTGATCAGGAATCGGAATAGGCACTATTCGGCATGAAAAAGAAGTCCCACAGATACTAATAGGTGCGCATTCAAGGGAGAACAAGAAAAATTAACTTTGTTTTTATCAAGAAGTCAGATTCTTCGTTCCCGAATAATGTTAACCTGACTGCCTTAATGAATTATGGTACTTATTTGTCAATCGCAGGTTTGCCTACCTCCAAATTCACTCTCTCTATCGTTCCCACAAAATCATTTCTTCTTGCTTCTCTGATGCTTAGAAGACTGCTACTGCGCTCCGATTGCTAAAAATAAGTTTTCATGCAGCCCTACTGATCTTTGTCCAGTCATACCTTGTCATACCTTATCCCCTCTCTCTAAGGTTTTTGATTCTTTAATGTTTGAACAAATATCTTCACGTATAAATAAATTCAGTCTGCGATTTTCATTCCAGTTTGGTTTTAGAGCAAAGCATAGTTGTCCCACAGCTTTGATTAAAATGTTTGACGACATCTAACATTGCTTTCCTTACTTGATTTTTCTAAAGCTTTTGACTCGGTTGATCACAAACTATTATGATCGAAATTAAGAACTACTTTGGGTTAGATGAATTGACAATGACATAAGCCTTATCTGTTACCTGTTTGCACAAAATGCATTTGCTTCGGCTTCTACGTCTTTTTCATTTCTTTACGTTGGTGACACGCCTCTTAAATTTGTTACGAAAGCAACGAGTCTTTGCTTTTTTATTAATTCTAGCTTAGCTTGTGTTAACCACGTAAATTCTGATATTTCTAATGAGAGTATTTTAAGAAATTTAAGAATTTTCCAGCTGGAGATCGTGGTTACTGGGATATGAAATATCTGATGCTATCATTTTAACTTATATTGGATAAGATACCTTACTATCTTTATGAGAAAGGTGTTTTCTAATTGTATCTAAATACAATTAGCTAATCTTTGTAAACGTTATCTTATCTTTAATTCGCAGCAACTTCAGTTAGATCGAATTCAAGAATGTCTGTATTCACACTTTTGTTAACTCATAAATACTGCGCTATACACAAGTATTGGTTTATTGTATATTCATCATCTCGTTATTTTTATTCTATTTATTATTTTTGTTGTATTAATAACTTGTTAAAAAAATCTTTATATATAAAAATGAATGTTTGTCTGTCTGTCATCAATGAACTCAAAAACTACTGGACCGATTATTATAGAAATTGGTATGTAGGTATATCTATTTTTCCACGGAAAAGGTTTGTGGAAAATGCTGATTGATGCCACTCGCCACCAGGTGGCGCTGCAGAGTAGCAACTTCTGCCCCGTTCAACCAATTGTCATAAAAATTAGTATGAACATGTATTTTTACACAGATGAAACGAATATGACATGTTCATAGATGACATGTTCACAGAGACACTTGCTAACAAGCGCCTGTGCAACTGGGAATGCCTGCTTCAAACCGACTTGCAAACAACCTTTTCGATCGTGATTTGCAACGAGAAACACATTATGATTCTGACGAACTGGGGGCATTCGTTAAAACAAATCTTTCGCAGTTGATTCCAGAATAACGCATTGCGTTTGACAGAATCATGCGTGCAATCACAGAATATAGCGGTGGACTGTTTTTCGTAGATGCGCCCGGTGGTACAAGCAAGACTTTTCTTCTATCACTAATTTTGGCAACTATACGATCACAAAATAATATTGCACTGGCTATTGCATCATCTGGAATTGCGGCAACTCTTTTGGATGGTGGTCGAACAGCGCATTCAGCAATGAAACTTCCGTTGAATTGCAAAACACTGAGCCATCAATATGCAACATCAGCAAAAACTTTGTAATTGGAAAAGTTCTCCAAATATGTCAAATTATCATATGGGACGAATGTACAATGTCTCATAAGAAATCATTGGAAGCGCTTGACCATACACTGCGAGATTTGAGAGGAAACAGACGGATCTTCGGCGACGCACTCATTTTATTGTCTGGTGATTTTCGACAAACACTGCCCATTATACCACGTTCAATACCCGCTGATGAACTTAATGCATGTCTTAAATCATCAGTTCTATGGCGTCATTTACAGAAATTGACTTTGAAAACTAACATGCGTGTACAACTACAACGGGATGCATCGGCTGGAAATTTTGCAAAACAATTACTGGATATTGGAAATGGGCGAATGGAAATTGAGGAATCTACTCAATGTATCACCCTGCCAGCAAACTACTGTAAGATCACAGAAAGCATCGACGAATTGGTGCAAAAAGTTTTCCCAAACATTGCACAAAACTACAAAAACCATTATTTCACCATTCAGCATGGAATACAAAGTGAACCGAGAACATATACATAAGTCTATCGATACTGTGGAGAATCAAGACGATGTTGTCAACTATTCAACTGAATTCTTGAATTAGCTTGATTTGCCAGGCATGCCGCCGCACGTTCTTACATTGAAAATTGGCGGACCCATTATTCTTCTTCGAAATATAAATCCACCACGACTTCGCAACGGATCCAGACTCTCAGTCAAGAAAATGATGAACAATGTTATCGAGGCAACAATTTTGATTGGAAAATTCAAAGGTGAAGACCTACTGTCGCCACGTATCCCAATGATCCCGACAGATATGCCATTCGAACTCAAACGTTTACAGTTTCCGGTGCGACTCGCTTTCGCAATGACTATTAACAAAGCACAAGGATAATCGTTACAAGTGAGGGGATTAAATTTGGAGAATCCATGCTTCTCACATGGACAGCTCTATGCGGCTTGCTCACGCGTAGGAAAACCTTCTGATTTATTCGTCTACGCACCAGATGGAAAAACAAGAAATATTGTGTATCCCACAGCACTTCAATAAACATCGAATTGAAACTAAACTTTGTAATGTCAAAATTTTTTTCGAAATAAACAAAATCAATATAATGGTTTAGAATGAATTGAATATTTGTGTACTGATTTTTTCTTTAAATTTATTTTTCTTAAATTTATTTTAGTTGTTGGCGTAGCAACGCGCGCCGGGTACAGCTAGTATATAAATAAAAATGAAAATGTACTACTCGTGTTTCAAGTGACTACAAAATATCATGTCACACCTTTTCTTCCATACAAATTTCCAAAAGTTAACGACATTTTGTAGCCACTTAAAACTAGCAATTTCTATTCGAATTCAATGAAACTGCATCCCAAAAAAAACTTTAAAAATTCTGGTTAAAACGTTGAAAGCTTTGATGACATTTTTAAAAATTTTGTACATAGCTTGAAACTTTGCGTTATACTATTTTTCGATGTTGTAGTATGAACTATATTACATATGAGTATAAATCGTAGGGGTACACATTAATAGTGATTAGAGCAAGTATAATAATATTTTTGGTCGATAACCTTATGCATTTGTTGAGTGAATAGATATCTTTTCAGTGTTCCATTTATAATAAAAAAATTTAACGGTATATATCGAGATATCGATATTTTAAGATCGAAAGTATCAAGTCCGGCGAATGTCGATATATTTGGAGGTCTAGCAACAACACATAAAGTAGTATTATAGCCTAGCCTGACCTAGCACACTGGCTGTAAAAAGTTCTTATACAACTGCTAATATCGTGTTCTTCGTTTAATTTAAGTACTTTTTCCATAATTTATCAGATTTGTAACGAAGAACTGATACCGCGGTACAAGCACCATTACTTTTTTCGTCTAGCTTACAATTGCAATACCCCCTGGCGGTCGCTGTGTGCAAAGAAAGTGGGGAAGCGGCCGGACGCTCAGCCACCATATTCTTAATGTCATGGAAATTGGAAAGCCTCATGGTTTTTATTACGAATGCTGCAGAACAGAAAAGGTAAGTGTGTTAATATATATAAAGATTTGGTTCATTCATGTGATGGCCACGAAATTTCGACAACAATGTCTTTCCACAATATTTTCCCTTTCTTAACACTTTTACTAATTTAGAGGAGAATGTAGAAGAGCAACTATCCTCGTGAACAATAAAAGAAGAACAAAGAGGACGATTTCCCCTTATGCAGGGGAAGAAAAAAACTACAGTTTCTTTTAATTGAACTCTTAACGGCGGAATTTAATTGTGCTTAATATTGATTTAGAGTGGATTTTGATATTGATTTAAGCTTGAGTTTTATTTTCGAAATTTTCTGACTTTATTAAATTAATCAATCCTAAAGTGGTTGATATTTTGTAAAAATGGGACATGGTAAACACTAAACACGAGAAAATAGAGCTCTTATAAAACGTATGGGCGAAAATGGTAAAACTATTGATAAGCAAAAAATCATTACCGTTACAGTGCAGCCACAACATTTTAAATTAAGATCTTCCTAATATATCAATATATTTACTCTAAGTACATCCAAAGATGTTTCCAGTTTTGGCAGTGGTCATAAAAGAAAAACTCAGTGCTTTTCCAAAGTCTGCTCCGTGTGAGCGCATCTTCTCAAAGGCTGGTTTGATCATAACAGATAGAAGACCGTGAATGGGTCCAGCAAAAACGGAGATGCTAAATTCAAATTCCAAATGCTAATCTAAACACTTTTTTTGTTCCTTGTTCACTCCTCGACAAGACTTGCCTTGCGTTAGTTTCGTTAATCTATTTGAACAAACAATAAATGTTTATACAATTTATATTTTCATTTTTAACCGCAAAAAACTTAAATTGTCACTTTGTAATAATGTAATTTTGGTATTCGCCTCCATTTTGCTCATCTCTAATTAAAATCCATGTTTTTTCTAGTATGAATGGAATTTACTGAATAGAAACTAAAAAATGCAAGAAACTCACTGCCTAGAAAAACAGATATTAGTGTTGGCGTGGCTATAGTGGGCAAGAGCAAAGCAGATCATTTTAAATCAGCAAGACAAGTAAGGCTCAAAATAAATCTATAATGTAGTCTGGATAATTTCAGGAAGCTTGTAGGAAGACGATTCAATGAATCTCAGCCCTTCATCAGAAAAAAAAACACACTTGTCAAAAAGGCACAATAAATATCGTTGCTAAAGCCCGCAAAGGTAAACCTTTTCAATTTAGGAAAAACGTTATTTGAATCAACGAATTCAGAATAAATGGGTCCATGAAAAACTTTTGTATAACGCCTTAAGGTCAAGGGCTTAACCCCAGGTTTCCACCAAGGATGGGTAGATACGCTAACAAGAACGTCATGGCATACAGGTCGTTTCTTGACACAGCGTAGGACATATTGAGCGCGAGGGCAATAAAATGGCCGTGTTCAGTATTTGAATATACTCCATAACAAAATGCAGAACAATGTTCCGAAGCACACCCCAATGCCTCTACAGAAAAAAAATTATTATGCTGGAATGTCCTGAAAAGTTTCGACCTTATTCCCATAGTAAACTTAAACAATAATAATTTAATAATTTAAAAACTTGATCATTTGCGAGCCGGACTTCATGGCATGGTGACCTATCCCAAAGGAAAGATGTCAACATCTTTTGGGGAACATAGGACGAAGTTGTCAAGAACTGATTAAAAACGGGGGATGTAACATAAAATACAAACATATTTTCTTTTATGGATCGTTTCGCTTTATTCAAACTAAATCCAGATCTCAATATTTACAACTGAGTCAATAATATTCTTTAATAATTTCTCTGCGTTCGAAAGCGTGAAACTTTGGATGTTGAAATAGCAAACCTACTGAACATTTTGACAGGAAGATGCCATTGATAACTTTGCAACATAACAATCGGAAAAACTAGCATTGCTATCTGGGCATCCTTTATTTACGTGCATATATTGTTGTATCTGTTAACGACGAATCTACAAATAACTTTGTAAATTCTATCAATTATGTACTTACTTACATATACATATACATACATAGTTTTATGGGCCTACTCATTTATTTATTATCCATTATTAATTATTTATTATTTATTTACATATATATTGCATGGTTGGCTTGTATATGTTTTTGTTTAGCATCGATTTATTCGCCCAGGCTTATTTATGTGTTTATTTATTTAATTATTTAATAATTATAATTACAGATATTTAACTGTGATATAGTTATTATAGTGATATTTACAATTATAGGAATTAAAATTATATACATAAATATGTATGGTGGTTATGGTATACATACATATATATGGTTTTATTTAATATCTGTTTTTCTTTTTTGCGAGCATTCATACATGCATACATACATATGTAGGTATGTATCTGCACTTAAAGTTTGTATGAAGAAATAAGCGCACGATTTTATATGCGCTTATGAATTAGTTGCGGATAATATTCTTTTTTTTGATCGGATTTTCTTCAGTTTAAGCGCAGATACATATACGCACAAAAAACACAGCTGATATAACTATATGCACCCAAAATATTAACAAGATACCTCTGCTGCTAAGCTCATATTTTACTATATAGTTTCTATAGATCAATAAATAGAAATAAATAAAATATGAAAAAGGAAAATTGAGTTTTAGCATTCCGTTTAGGTATTCGACAGGCAGATAAAAGACGTATAAATTATCGACGCACGTATATACTTATACTTATGTTCTTTATAAAATTCATGTACTACTACATAAAATCGCTGGACACAAAGAAGAAGGAAATTTTCTCTTTATTATGTTCTGCATATAGGCCCCTACATTTTCGAAATTGTTGAGGAATTCAAATATCTCGGTGTCAAAATTGACACTAAAAACGACGGAACGACTGATTGGTCAAAGAATACTTGCCGCGAACCGATGCTACTATGTGTTACAAAGACACCTAAAACGTCGCATTATTGGAAGACCAGCGGAAAAATTTATCGTACTCTTATCGTACAGTGCTTATATGAGCTGGTTAAACTTGGACACTAAACAAGGCCGATGAGCAAAAACTCAACGTTTTTGAGCGTAAATCCTACGAAAAATATTTGGTACTGCTTGCGAAGTTTGATCCAATAACGAACTTCAAAAACTGTATAAACACACGGATATTGTCAAAACTATAAAGCTAACCCATCTACGATAGGCTGGTCACATTATAATGGCAGAAGAATGGGTATGCTTCTTCAAAGAATATTCTACTGGGTACGTGCATAAGAAAAAGAAGCAAAGGAAGACCGAATATGCGATGGATTGATGGCGTAGATTAGTACGCTGAGTTATTTGGTATACGTTGTTGGAGAACTCAAGTGAGAGATAAATCGAACTGGAGACAAATGTTACAGCAAGCTAAAATGCCGACCGGGTTGCTGAGCTAACAATGATGATGACGATGTATTAGTTTTACAAAGGCACCAAAATTAGATATTGCGGCATGCAGGCCTTTCTTTTAGTGTCGTCGAATGCGGCTTTAAAATCGACGAGAATTTGATGTGTGTCGATTATTCTTTCATGGGTATTTTCAAAAAGTTGGCGTCTTGTGAACATTTGGTCAATTGTGGATCGTCCAGGTCTAAAGCCACACTGATAAGATCCAATAAGTTGGTTGATGGTGAGCTTCTGTCTTTCATTCAATACGCTCGAAAGAATCCTATACGCGATATTTTTAAGGCTAATGCAACGGTAATTGACACCAATTGCAGTATCACCCTTCTTATGATTGGGAGAGCACAATCAAATCCCAAACGCCAGCATGCCATAATTCAACCATGTTTTTAATAGAAGCTAATGCATGCACTTTCCCTACCCCCCGCCGTCAAAGTTTTAACAGCTTAGCTGGCAGGCCGTCGGTTCCCGCGGCTTTGTTGTTCTTTAGTCGCCTTATTGCTATTTGCACTTCGTCATGGCTCGACAGTTCCGTCATCAACAATTGGATAATTTTTTCTTCTTTCGGATAATATGCCTCTTTTCCTTTTTTAGTTCCCAGTTGCGACCCCAATTGGGTGATTGAGTGGAGAGTTCCGAATGAACCAAGACCAAAACAACCACGTCATTTTCAATCAAAAAAGAAAGCAATGTCACGGTTTTTTTGTATTACAACGGTGTTGCACATCACGATTTTTTGCCATAAAATCAGACAGTTAATAAGGACTATTATTTAGGCATTATTATTAAATTAATGGGTGCCAATTAATTGAAGTGAGATATGTATTTAAGAGCGAGAGGAAGTTTTAATGGCTGAAAAACGAGCCTTCGACAAATAAATTTGCAACCCATTATACAGGGATGCGGCATCTGGAATTAGGATAAATAAACCCCAAGGGAAGAGGTTCCCGAATTTGGACTATGTCTAAAAGATTACTATATTATTCACGGCCAAGGTCTTTTACGATGCTCCTTAAATAAGTTTTGTCCTAAATAAAGAAGTGTATTGTGAAAATCTGTCTAATTTTTTAATTAAAGTAATATTAGAAAGAATTTGTTTACTGCTATTACTAGATGTTATAATGAATCAGTAAAATATTTTGCAATTGCGTTACTTCTCACTCGCGCCTGCGATTTCACCCGAAAGTCGATCCACGTAATTTGTCGCCACAGGCTTGAAGGGCTCTTATCTCATCCGTCCACACTAAAACTGCTAATATCAGCATTACACCGCCCATGGTTTGATAATTTTTTCGAATATCTTTGAGGGTTATACCACTCTAATCTAAAAAAACTTTAGATTTATGGCTTATGCGATTCACGTTGAAAATTTGTTCCTAAGAATAAAAAAGAATATTTATTCTATACACATACCTGTATGTATTAGGGTGGAATTTTCGCTACCCAAAATTATAGAAAATGGAAAAGGAGACCCGTAGGTTTCACCTCGTTTCTATGAATTCGCTTTCTTGAATTTGATTAAACGAACTTACCAATGAGCTAGAGATTTTAAACTCTGAATGATGCTCAAACTCCAGCTACAGAGGAACAAGTAGCCCAATTAGCAGACTATTTCAAAATATGGTCGTATGAAAGCATGTCTGCCGATTGAAATTCAAGTGTACTCTGCGCAATCCATAAGAAGGGCGGTCCTGCAATCTGTGCCAATTACCGCGGGATTAGTCTTCTAAATATCGCCTATAAGGTTCTAGCGAGCGTATTGAGAAAAAGGCTGAAGCCCACAATCAACCAACTGTTTTTGCAATACGCCAAATCTTGGAAAATACCCATGAAAGGAGAATAGAAACACATCATCATTTCGTCAATTTTAAAGCTGCATTCGACAGTACGAAAAGGAGTTATCTGTATGCCGCGATGTCTCAATTTGGTATACCCACAAAACTAATACGGCTATGCAAGATGACATTGCTCAACACCAGCAGCGCCGTCAGAATTGGGAAGGACCTCTCCGAGCCGTTTGATACCAAACGAGGTTTCAGACAGGGTGACTCGCTGTCGTGTGACTTCTTTAACCTGATGTTGGAGAGCATTGTACGAGCCGCAGAACTCAGTCGCTCAGGCACAATATTTTATAAGAGTGTACAATTGTTGGCGTATACCAATGATATTGACATCATCGTCCTTAACAAAGAAAGAGGTAAAGCGAATGGGTCTGGTTGTGAACGAGGACAAAACGAAGTACCTCCTGTCTTCAAACAAACAGTCGGCGCACTCGCGCATCGGCACCCACGTCACTGTACTACTGTGGGCAAAAAGTAAGATGAATTTATTTGTCAAACTTCGCTGGATTAAAATTTCGCTCTAGTTATTTTTTCATGAGTTGGCAGCACTGTTAATAACATCTGGGCCAACTTTTATGTGAATGTCATTATCAGTAATATATTTACCCTTGTGTTTACCAAACGACCAAGAGTGCATTTTTCGATTTTTACAATGTCTGATTTGATTGAGAAGTGCCATCAAATTTTGTTTGCGGAATGAAATTTTCGGATGCGGAAACGTTTAGCATGTTGCAGAAGGCATTTGGTGATTCGACCATGTCGCAGAAAAACGTTTATAAGTGGTACAAAGACTTCAAAGAGGGTCGAGAACGTGTTGATGACTTGAAGCGCTCCGGACGACCATCGACGTCAACAGATGACCAACACGTCAATAAAGTGAAGGAGTTAGTGCTCAAAAATCGTCGGTTGACTGTTAAAGACCTTACTGATATGATCGGAATATGAGAAGGATCTGGGAAAACGATTTTGAAAGACCATTTGGGCCTGCGAAAAGTCAAATCTCGTTTGGTACCGAAAACTCTCAATTTCTTGGAAAAAAGTCGTCGCGTTGATGTGTGTGAAACAATGCTTTCAGACTATCCGGATAAGCTCAAATGCATCATTACGGGAGATGAGACTTGGATTTATGCTTACGACCCTGAAACAACCGACCAATCAAGCGAATATCGGGCTAAAGTCGAGGCCAGACCGAAAATAGCACGTCAAAGTCGTTCAAAAATAAAGGTCATGATGACAGTTTTTTTTCGATTTTCGAGGTGTGGTGCACTATGAATTCCTTCCACCTGGCCAAACTGTTAATAGGGAATATTATTTGAGCATTATGCGTCGTTTACGTGAAGCAATTCGTCTAAAACGACCAGAATTATGGGCCAACAACTCTTGGTTTTTGCATCACGATAATGAACCGTCTCACACTGCACTCGTTCTTCGTGACCATCTCGCCAAAAATTCCGCGCGTATCGGTTCACAACCACCGTATTCGCCTGATTTGGCTCCGTGACTTCTGGCTATTCGCAAAACTCAAGAGACCACTCCGGGGAACGCGTTTCGAGTCGATTGAGGAGATAAAAGCTGAATCGAAGAAGGTGCTGATGGCTATACCGGAAATGGACTATTTGGCATGTTTGGGGGATTGGAAAAATCGTTGGCATAAATGTATTTCATCGAGAGGGGATTATTTTGAACGGGATGAAATTGATTTACAAGAATAAATAAAGATTTTTCATTTTACAACCAAATTCACCTTACTTTTTGCCCACAGTAGTAGACAGTTATAAATTCGAGGTTGTAAAGGACTTTGTTTATTTATGAACTAGCATTAACACCGATAACAATGTCAGCTTTGAAATCCAACGTAGAACCTCTCTTGCCAACAAGTGCTTCTTTAGACTAAGTAGGCAACTATGCAGTAAAGTCCTCTCTCGACGAACAAAACTAACAATCTACAAGGCTCTCATCATGCCCGTCCTAACGTATGGTGCAGAAGCTTGGGCGATGACAACATCCGATGAAGCGTCGCTTGGAGTGTTTGAGAGAACGACTCTGCGCAAGATTTTTGGACCGTTGCACGTTGGCAACGGCGAATATCGCAGGCGATGGAACGATGAGATGTATGAGCTCTCCGACGACATAGACATAGCGCAGCGAGTAAAGATCCAGCGGCTACGCTAGCTGGGTCATGTTGTCCGAATGGATACAAACACTCCGGCTCTGAAAGTATTCGATGCGGTACCAGCTGGTAGTAGCAGGGGAAGAGGAAGGCCTCCTCTGCGTTGGAAAGATCAGGTGAAGAAGGACTTGGCTTCACTTGGTGTGTCCAATTGGCGCCGGTTAGCACGAGAAAGAAACGACTGGCGCGCTTTGTTATACTCCTCTAAAGTCACGTAAGCGGTTATCGCGCCAACGAAGAAGAAGAAGAAGAAATATTTTTGAACCAAATTTACTTCCTCCAGTATAGAGAGGCAAAATTGTACATAGGTCAAAAAATTGCGAACAATAAAGTTATTGTTTTGGGAAGACGTCACCTTCAGTATTCAATTCGCCTTGAACTGGCACGATCTAATTTCTGAAAATACCATGTATACCTGCATAAATGGCACCCGGCTGACGGTTATACGTGTAACCGTAAGATATTTTGATTTTTGTCGTGAAGCTGTGTCAGCTGGTCTCTCACCACACGATGTTGCCAAACAGTACATTTTAAAATCATTGACAAAATAATGATTACATTAAAAGTGATATTTAATAAAGTTAATTATAGGTAAATAAACTATTTGCATTTGTTGGTTTTTAGCTTTGGTTTATTATACATACAATGAAAAATTGTAATTGATGTTTGTAAAAGTACATACATATGAATGGCAACATTGTGTCGATACAAGGAAACGCAAAGCGATGTATTTTTAAACATGTAAGCAAACCAAAGCAGCTGTTTTTTACGTTCCTATACGAGTATAAGTTTTGCTCAATTTTGGCTATCTCAAGTCAAACGGACACGGTGTACGTACGTGAGTGTGAGCACTTTAAATGTTCGTGTACCGCGCCACTAATAATAAAATTAGTCGAGAACTTAAACCCGCTGGCACATAAACTAGAACCAGCTGACACGATCTATCTTACCACAGTACCAGAAATCTATTAAAATTTGGATTTATTTCGTGTCTCCGAATTTCTTTCTTTCATAGATTTCCACCAGCTCTCCAGTTTTGCAGATGGTAAAAAAGTTACAAGTAATAGCAACACTGAAGTAAACAAACAGCAAAACTAAATATATAGCTACACGTACATACATATTATAAGTACCTGCAGCGAATTGCTTTTATTGATTTATATTCTCCATATTATTTATATAGTTCACAGAAATCTATAAACAATGTCTTGATTGTCGTATCTGCGTCTCTTTTCCTACATTTTTTCATGTATTCACGCATGCTTGTGAAAACTGTTGGCTTCTGTGTGTTCACTGCGGGGTCCAGTAATAGACAAAATTCTGAATGTATAGACAGCGTTTAAGTATGCTTTTGGCGTTCTCGACAAATTTCACTACAGCGCAGGAAGGGACGGCGAACAAATCACCATACATTTTTAAATGTTTATGTTATTAAAAACTATGTTAGCCATGACTTGTAATACGTTTCCACTAAACGCAGAGTTTGCAGTTGTTATAAAAATTATGTTTAAATTGTGATTCGTTTGTCAACTTGTTTTATTCTTGTGTATGAGTGTGGTGTTTAAGAGCTTGAAAACATAAAATGATTATAAAAAATAAATAAATAATTGGCGCGTACACTTCTGTTAGGTGTTTGGCCGAGCTCCTCCTCCTATTTGTGGTGTGCGTCTTGATGTTGTTCCACAAATGGAGGGACCTACAGTTTCGAGCCGACTCCGAACGGCAGATATTTTTATGAGGAGCTTTTTCATGGCAGAAATACACTCGGAGGTTTGCCATTGCCTGCCGAGGGGCGACGGCTATTATACAAATATTTTTATTAATTTTGCTTTCACCGAGAACCAACGACCTCTCTGTGAATTCCGACTGGTAATCACGCACCAACACATTCGGCTACGGCGACCGCCCTAAATAGAAATATTGTTGAGAAGTTTTTTTTTATTCTAACCTGGTAGAAAATGTCATGGCATTTATTTTTTCAATATGATATCCGCGGCTATGAGTTGCACGGTCCGTTTGATCAATCCAATTTTTGACTACTTTTTCTAATAAATCTGAATAATAAAGCTGAGTAAGCCAAGATCCTTACGTCAAATTTTCCACATAGTCGAAGGACAAATTGAGAACAGCGACGAATCGTTATTTCAGCGTCTTCTTCACCGCTTCGCTCTATGAATTTCGCTGAACAGATTTATTTTTTTCTAGGTGTAGTAAATTCTTAAAATTTGGAAAGTTGGTCTAGCGTTGAACTATTTATGATGTCTTGCCTAACCTTACTGAACAGAAATGTCAACACAGTTTGCCATTCTCAACTGTAAAAACATAGTTATCGACATCAATAATTCTCATACAACTAAAGAAACGCCCGTTATATATAAATATTACACGCGGGTAGCCAATAAAATTGTGTTGATAATAATGCAATAACAAACGAGAAAAAATCACGTAAACGAAACAGTATTGCCACCATTTAATATAGCAAAACCTATTTCTTTTTAGCCAAAACTTAACTTAACTTAGAAAATTTAGAGAGCTTTGGGCCTTAGATTCTTAAGATAAGTCTCTAATTACGTCTAATTTGAATAAAATTCCTCCAAAATTGATTTTTCGCACAAATGTCAACACGTCAAAGTGAACTGTCGGAAATAAAGACAAGGCAACAAACAAAGAAAACAATTCATGTGGCGGGTGCAATCATGATCAAGAATGTCAGAGTACAAGATTGCGCCTTCCGACTTCACCGCGATGTTAGTGCTGCGAATAAACAAACAAAACGTAAATAAGTTACTTGTGTGTGTAGAGGAAGAGTAAACGAAAGCATGTGTAAACTGTCCAACACAAGAAATTATACACATATACACGAACTTTTTTTGTTAGCATTCTGAGATATTATTATAATTCGAGCTTTCACAATTTCACACGCGGCATTTCATTTTACTGTTTGCTTTGATTTAAAAACTAGAATCTTAAAATCACAATATTCACCAAGCCATTCACTTAATATTCACAAGCACGTAATTTCTCTTCTTCTTGTTCGCAGCATTTACGTAATCGGTTGTCAAAATCGTGAAAAAATATAGTACTGGTTTTCGGAAGGTGCCACTTTCTGTATCGCTATGACGTGATCCCTAAGTTGCTACGAAAACTAAGTTAAGTCTTAGCTAACACAGCTTTAAATTTCGGCCTTTTGTAACTTGAGAGCTTGCCATATCTTCAATTTTATAATTCTTAAGAATACATGTAATTGAAAATAAAATTAGTTTTGAAAATAATTTCGTTCGTGTGGTATTCATACCTGTTAAGCAGATGGAAGATGGCAAAGTATTTACATGTGACCGTTGCGAATTTCTTAAGTTGATTTAAGTATTCTCTAATTGAGCTTTTAAGTAGCCACGCTTTAAAGCAAGAACTTCATACCAGCGCTTTCAGGCCTTGTCACATGTGCCGCTTATACCTCAAAATATAAATTTGTGCAATTATAGTATATTACTTTTCAAAGGTGTTTCAGGCTTTGTGACAAACAGCTGTTTCAAACATTACCATAGTTCTGGTACTATTGAAGATGGCAACGATGCCATCGATAAATCTTCCATGACAGCTGCCTCTGATGTGCTTAGCAATATTTTACCCATCGCAGCATACCCATCTCCGCCATAAGGAATCTTTGCTCCTGTTTGGCAGACAGCGGCCAGCATTCTCAGGCATACGCCCTTGCAGGTCTAACCACAGCTCTATAAATATTGAATTTTAACTTCATTGTCATTTTTTTGTCCCACAAGACTCTTGACACTGCGCGCCAACTTTGCCAGTCGGCTTGTATACGGTCCGTCACTTCGCCGTCTAGTGAGCAATAATCGCTTACAATGGAGCCAAGATATTTGAAACTCTCAGACGCGGATACCGCTTCAGCATCGATATGAAATTTCGGAATCTGGCCACTATCATTAAAAGCGAAAGTGTCGTGCACTGTTTTCTGTCTGCTTATGCGTAAACCATTTGTTTCCACAACTTCAGCCCACTGTGACAATTTATTTTGTAAAGCATCAGCGTTCTCAGATAGTAGCGCGACATCATCTTCGTCTCTCTAATAAACAATAAAAATCTGTGGATGGCTGCGGACTTTTAGTCTGTCGGACATGCAAAGAAGTAAGAGTTTAGACAACGATTTTGAGTTCTGGCAAGAACGGGACAGTGACAAAGAAAGTTTTCAATGCGTTCGACCTCCTCCTCGTTCCTGCGGCTGCGACAGAAGTCATTTTAGGGAAACACCATATATTTCCCATGTGTTCCCATAAGGCAGTGCCTTGAGATGATACCAACCGCTGTATTAATGGAAGGCTGGTCTAGATTGATGAAGAAGCTAGTTCTGTATTTATTCCTTCTAGACCAAACCTGCCGCATACAAATGATCCATCTACTGTTCGCTTGCGCGATGTCTAGATTCTTACATTCTTTAGAAGGTTTGCACTTCGACCTCATGGTCGTTGGGCCATCTACTCATCACAGTACTTCATCCAAGCCCAGTCCGCTTATTAAGCTCAGGATATAGCTGGGTTGGATTGAACGTATGTGCCTCTGGCTGCAATTTCCCAAGATGTCTTTACCTTCTCCGCGCTATAGCGTTGCATTCCAGGAAAAAGTGCATTTGAGTATCCCGAGATTGGTCGCAGAAACAGCAAGAGTCCATTGATCGAATTCCGATTATGTACAGATGGCTACGCAGTCTGCTGGGGACTGTGAGGATGCCCGTGAGCATTCTCAGATTATTCTTCGGGAGGGATATACGCTTTTTAAACCTCATTTAGTTGTACCCTCCCAGTAAGGGTTTTACCTGACGTAGCCCCATAGTTTGGTGCCAGCAAACCTCCCTTAGCCCTAGTTATTCACTCGTGAGCTTCTCTTTGATGGTATGTTGTTCCATAGTCAGGAAAGGCTCGGGTCTTAAAGGCAAGGTCGCAGCATATCTCGCCAATGCGTCCGCTATATCGTTCCCAGTTATACCCTTGTGTTCTGAGACCCAAATTAGTCGGATGCAATTGTGCATTCCTAGTAGATTAAGTTTCTCGATAAACTCAAGTACCAGTGACGATTTGATCTCACAGAACGATAGGGCCATTAGTACTACCTGACTCAGAATGGCAATTCGTTTATTTCCGCTTGGAAGATGCTTGGAAAACTTCTGGGGTCTTCGAGTCATCTGTGTACCAGGGCAGGGTAAACTCCTAGAGTTTGTTTTCAAATGCAGGGCTACTACAGTTTAACTTAGTATTCAGTTCAATTCTGAACTTCTTTTCTAATTTGATCACTTTAGTGACATCATCTCTGGGTAGCTGGGTGAGTGGGAGCTGCAACCTTAGCACTTCCATGTTTTTGGATGACATTACTTTTCCTCTCCCGAACCTTTCCCTGGTGCTATTCAGAAAGGGTACGCTTGGCTGATTGCTAAATAACTATATGGAGCGGTGCCGAGCATCACCTCCATCGCGGCCTACAGCCAGGTCCGCATCGCTCCCGTGATGCACAAACATGCTAAGCGCTGAAGCACATCCATCTCAGGATTCTTGAGCTACAGCTCCAAAATTTTCAAGCTGGACGTTTGTAGATTGAGAGCCTTTGTTGCCTTGTATAAGGTTGTGTCAGCATGCCTTTTCCAATTAAGCTTGGCATCCAGCACGAGCCAAAGCACTTAACTTCGCTGATCAAATTTTCTGGTAAAGTTTTTCTCCTGGTGAAAAGATGATGGCTGTTTTGGATGGGTTTATGTCCAGACCTACCCCAGCACATCATCTTTTTGTCAGGTTTAAAGCTCTTTGCTGTATATCGTAAAGAGTGTTCTATAATCGCAACCTCATCCGCATATCCCTGACAGTGGATTTCGTTGTTTGTCAGCAAGTGAAGCAGGTCGTCTACTACTAGGCTCCACAGGAGGGTGATAAGACTCCCCTTAAGTGTCCCCTCCTCTTAAGTGTCCCCTTACGTGTTTGCAGCTCGATGGTACTGTTCGCTTTTGCGGTTTTAACTATCCTTGTCTGAGGCAGGGTCCTCATCCATCTGCCGATGGGTCCCTGCACGTTTCTCTTTTCTAGTGCGCGACATAACCTAAGTGAGAGGCATTGTCGAAAGCTCTCTCTATATCAAGGAATCAACGCAGAGTCGGTAGACCTTCCTTCCTTGGTTTTAATGGAGAGGTGTTATAAGCAGAGTGTTTGATCTGATTTCATTATCGATAATCTTCTCCATTGCTTTTAATACAGAGTAGGTGAGACTGATTGGTCTGAAGGATGGTTGTCCTTTTTTCCTACTTTTTGTATGAAAACCACTTGTGCTCTTCTCCATACTGTTGGTATGTATGCCAGTGCGAAACTGTCTCACATTATCACAACTAGGTGTGTATAATTAGCTCCTCGCGCTGATTTGGTACTACCGGGCGAATTCCATCAGCCCCCGTGGTCTTATATAGGTTGAACGAGCTAACGTCCCATCTTATGGATTGGTGGGTAAATATTTTCAGTTCGATTGGGTCGGCCCCCGTATAGGACTCCGGGATCTGAGTTATGGCTCTCGGAAAATATGTGGCCAGCAAGACGGTTGATCTTTCTACCTCATCGCATGTATTTGTGCCATCTATTTTTTTTATACTTAGTTGGATATCCCCTCTCTCCTTAGCCATAGCTTTATGGAGCCTACCTGCAACGGGGGCTGCCGCAGACGAAAATGTGGACTGATCTGATCCAGAACTTACTTGAGAATAAAGGGATGCCCACAAACTGGACAGAGGGCAGAATGGACTGATATAAGATCAGTTTCCTTTCTGTCCAGTTAATCCGCAATACAATTTTCAGGAGTGAATATATCATATATCCAGGAGCCCAGACAACGTTTGAGGCATAGACAGCTCGTTTCGAATAGCCCTACATTCGATTAGCGCTTTGGACGAAGTACTGTAGAAATTTAGAGACGGCCGAATAACTAGGCTTAGCTGCAGCACTTTTGCAATTAGCCCGGAATTTAATCTAAGGTCTATTGTGTCAAGAGTCTTGACTGAGGTAGAAAAAAGCGCACCTGTCAGAAACATGGATATTGCCTTTTGTACCCTTTTCATTTTGCTCTTGGATACCGTATTTTCCAACGTTTTCCACCAAACACTGACTCCGTAGGAGCTGATAGGCTTCAGAACCGCAGTGTACAGCCAGTGTACGATGCGAGGTTTTAAACCCCGTCTTCTATCTTTAGCTGGTTTGCATTCATACAGAGCAGTGACTGCTTTTCTCGACTTGTTTTTCCATGTTCAGCACCAATTCAGTTTACGGCACAGAATAAAGTCGAAGTACCTTACCTTGGTAGCAAGTTAAGTTCCATCCCATTTAGTAAAGGGGGCCTTGAAGTCAGGTATTTTATATTTGTTTATGAAAGCACCATTTCGGTTTTCGTGGCATTGACATTCAGTCTACTCTTCATGGATCAGCTATCTACAATGTATAGAGCGTTTTGTAACAGTTCGCTCAGAGCTGTGAGATGCTTTCCTGGTCCCGTTAATGCAATATCGTATGCGATAACATTACAGCAAGTATTTTACAAATTTAAGAGTAGAATATGTGCAGTGAGGTTTCAGAGTATGGGGGGAAAGTACCTACCCTGAGGGGTAACCTTCGCTATATGCCTATATGTCGTCCCTCCATTTCCAATATAATGGTTCCTATCTTAAGAAGTAGCCGAACTAATAATAACACCGGCCGTTCAAGACCCGCCTGAAGTAAGGCGCTGAAAACAGTATGCGGCTAGATGTTGTACAAAGCCTCTTTTAATCAAGATACCTAGCATACATTTTTTAAAGGCAAGTCTCCTTTCTAATTTCCATCTGGTACTCTCCTCTTGTCTTTAGAACGAAATTTAGGGCATAATATTTTAAAAGCCGTATTGTATATTTTGGGAGTAAAATTTACAGTTCTCTCACCGAGAGAAGCGGACTTTGCCTGAGAGGAGTTCGCCCTATCAATTCTTAACTGTAGCATATGCGTACCAAGAGAAGCGTATTTGTGAAATTATGCTTTGTATTTTGTTCAGTACTTTCTCCTTCAATATCTGTTGCATAAGAGAGTTGGAACTCTAGGAGAGTTCAAAAGAAATATAGATGATCAGAAAAGGAGGACTAATTGGAAACATTCCACTCACTGATACTATCTGAGAAAGCACTCGAGACCAGCATTGCATTACATATTTAAGTATTATAAATATTTCAATATATCTGATGGCGTTTTTTGTAGGTAAGAAATTATTAAATCTTCTACTAAATACCTATTGGTTTTTTGAAATTAAATGCATTAAACTAGCTGACAAAATGAATGTGAAGCAAACGTAGATCTTTCGTTGCTTTCACGGCCGCGGCAAATATGGTAGAACTGTTTGTTGCTTCCGGTAATCGCTATATTCAGTGATCCCCTGTTCTTCAGACGCATCCGACGGTCGATGGGGAACGCTGAGTCTCTTTATAGAAAATAAATTTCGCAATTCACACGTCTGATCGACATTTACTTCACTTCGATGTTATATTAATGTTTGCAGTTTAATTTCCGCAATCCTGTATTCTATCATTCCTGATTTTATAGAAGATATCAACGTCGGAAACCTTAAGGCTCCAGTCTATTTATTATTTCATCACAAAAGAAACTTAAAGAAAACACTAGCAATAGCAGTAATTTTTATTTGTATCTTTCTTTAGTATAAACGCGTGTCTTAATATTTAGTATACCTTTTGATGTACTTATGATCAGATTGGAGGTACATTTGCCAAAAGGGTTTTTTGACAGATCACGCGTGACTACTGTCAAACTTAAATAAAGCAAAAGCAATCAGAAGCCATTCAATAAAAAACCATTGCAACTACTGAAAACAACCGTTTGGTGCAGTATACGGACTGAAGGAATCATCGGTCCCTATTTCTTTAAAGAAGAAGTTGGTGCCAATGTAGCAATGAATGGTAAACGCTATCGGGCCATGGTAAACGACTCTTTGATGCCGAAAAATGAAGCTTGTGATCTCCACAATATTTGGTTCTAGCAAGACGGCGCTACTTGCCATATAGCCCATATTACACCTTTGCACTTTATTTGTGGGGAGTGTAAAGTATAAATGCTTTGTGGATAAACCAGCTTCAATTGAGGCAATGAAAGCCAATATTACTAAAGTTATTCACGAGGTACCGACAGCCCGAGCGCTGTCATTCGAAATACATAGTGTTTACCGATAGCCCAATTACGGCGCAGTTGCGGCTAACATTTCAAAAGGATTATCTCTAAAAAAAAAAGATGTCATAAATGGTTCTACACAAAAATAATAAAGATTGCTCAAACAATTTGAATTTTCGTTGTTTTATTTTTGTTACAAAATGTGGCATGAAAGTCCCCGAGGTCGGTAGCACAACACTCTGCATATGACTTTGAGTTAAAGTTTAGGTTTCTTTAAAGTTCTGTCAAGCACATTTTTTCCGAGTAGGTATAAACAACATCTCAATTTATTTCCATATATATATTTATTCTTAGTCGAAATATTTATTTATGGTATTTCCTTTTAATAATATTTTGACAACAGATTAAAAAAATGAATGGAGAAGACAGGAGTATTCGGAAAACTGAACAAAAACATATTCCTTAACCGCAAACAAGGAATATGGTTAATTATTATGACGCGGTTTACTTTCAGATAACGAAATTCCTAACAGGTCATGGTTACTGCTTGGGCTACGCCTTTTTGTACCATAAGACGCATATGCGTCTTGTCTGCCCACGATTCTCGGCAAACACTATCAGAATATCCGAAAGCCCAAAAAAAAAATGTATCGACGTCGTAATGACTTCTAGGTATGGGTGGCATATGATTTCCCCAGCAATCAATAACAGCTATATGTAATATACATTAAAGCAAGCAGAAGTGTGTGAAGCATCCGACTTCGAGGTAAGCGACTGCTAAACAGACGATATCAGAAGAAACGGACTCTTTAAGTCGGAGTGATATAAGAATGGTGAGAGGGGGCGCAAAGGTCCGACTGGCGTAGTTTCTAAAAGTAAACTAAACTTTGGAAAGAGCCGAGTACAGAAAACTTTGGACGGACTCAAACTACCTCCCGACAATTTATTTAACGGTAGTACCGGAGTGGGTGTGTAGGTGGAAGGGGGTTTCGTTTGAGTTTAATTCCCACAAAAGCGCGGTATAGGTGTTCGATGATTCCTCCTCGAAGATCGTTAACAAAAACCGTCGGGCTATGTTTATTTCAATAGTTTAGAAATTATGTATACAATAAGTAAAGTAAACTTCTGAAATAAGTACATTAACTCTTTGTTAGGCTTAATCATTCAAAAGCTTAAAACAAAGATAGCTTTAACAATCGGAACTTACCGGGCGCAGGTTGAGATGGATACGATGGTTTTTTCATCCACTCATAATACTGAGCTTTTACAGGAGAAGCTTGGTTATTGTAAGAAGCATTAACAATATTTGTCCCACTGTTGTTACTACTATTTGAAGGGAGGTGTGGTGACGATGTTGTTAAAGAAACTTCTGGGCTGGAAACATTACTTCCTGATATTGCTAAGGTAGGTGATGGTAAACTTTCGTTAATATGATGCTCATTTAAGCCTCGCCTGGACTCGTTTATTGATATAATTTCTGCAGAAGGAGGGCCTGTTGAATTAGTGCTGCGACCTGAACTAGTTGTAGTGTTACCTACAACAGTGCCATCATTCGATTCATTGATAAGTTGTTGCATATGAGGTGCATTTTGTAGCAAGTTTTCGGTATTGGATAAAGGAGAATGCCATTCCGCGGCAGAACTGCCTGGTGGGTGGAACATGTGGTGCGTATTATAATAAACCTGATGATGGCTATGCGACGATTCCATCTCGTTCAGGAGTTGATGATTTGCTGATGTAGGATAATTTGCTGTCCACTGCCAAGGCTGAGTGGGAGGGTAGTTCAAATTACTCGAAGTATGTTTCTGAGAATAAGGCAGGGCGTTGTAGTATGAGACCATTTTGCTTGTTATATGATGTATTTAGTTATGATTTTTAATTGTTTACAAAATTAAAAGCACATAATTTAGACGAATATTGCATTGCGTTTCTTGCTTTAAGGCTTTGAGGTTTTCATTATATAGTATTCACTTGTTTACGTTTTCAAATGTTGCATTTTATGCCAGTGTTTACTTTTAGTTTTGTTTATATACTAGATTTCAATAGTAATCTCTAATACTTGATAATTTTTATTTCCGTATTTGGAATATTTTTTTCAATCACACTTGCGCTAGCACGTTCTTAATATGAAAGTTAGACTCTAAATAATAAATAAAATCTTTAAAGAACCGTTAATCAAACATTGTCTTGGTTTAGAAGTGTACAATTCAAGAGCATTAAAACCGTTAATACGCCAACTTCTTGGAAGCTTAAACAAAATAAACTATTTATTGCATTGGAAGGTAGCACATATTTTCCACTGAATGCCTTAATACTTCAGCTACCATTTTTAATTTAACTTACATCTGCCATTCAGTTGTATACAACCTCCAATAG
The DNA here is from genome assembly GCA_037575425.1 of Anastrepha fraterculus. Taxonomy (NCBI): domain Eukaryota; kingdom Metazoa; phylum Arthropoda; class Insecta; order Diptera; family Tephritidae; genus Anastrepha; species Anastrepha fraterculus. The sequence goes on along the minus strand of JAYXIM010013467.1, from coordinate 11,877 downwards.
AAACGAAGATACTCTAAAACTTTGTTGTCGTAATCACACAAACACACATCAATAAATCCACAGGGCTTCCATTGAACAAGTATTCCTTTTCTTTCTTGCAACGTAAAATAGCAGCTTAACTTGCTTGGATGTGTGCTATCAACGAAAACGGTGTTGTCCTACTCACTCACACTGCGTGAAATCCAATTGGTTATTTGAAGCCACGCCTTCGTCTAATGAATTTTGCAATTGGGGAGGTTTCAAGGCTTATTTAATAATAATGCAAAATAAGAGCTCAATTTCACAAATTACTGGCTAGAAGGCGTACATTATTTTGAATAGAGTCAACCATTTTTATTAATTAAGGCTAATAAAGTGAAAATTGCTTAAGTGTAAATACTGATAACCCTACAAATATAATTAAAAACAAATTAATGCTATTGAAAACATTAAACAAATTATTGTATTTTATTTCATTACATACAAATATAATTGTAAAGGATATACGAATCGTATGCACACCAATAGACCAAAACGCGCTAGAAAAATATTATAAAAAACCTAATCGTTAACCTTGAAAAATTCTTCAGAGCCTATTTATCGCAAAAATTGTAGGAAAACTAGAACAGAGCCCTAGTAATAATATCACTTGTACAAGATAACTTCAAAAAATAACTATCTTTGATTAATTTTATTTTTATCTTTTGATTCTTGTATAACAAGTTGTACTTTGACTCGGCGTTTGGCTAGATGGAAGAAGGATATCTCTAATGACCTGGGTGCGACTTAGACCGTAAGTTATCTTTTTTAGTTTGAGTTTCCCAATGAAATTTTTGATGAAATTTTTATTCTTGCACGATTATCAAAAACCGTACATGAATATATTCCTTGAAATGATGGAATAAGTTCATTTTAGAACCTCCCAAAACGAACTGTGCATATGTTCGACCTAACCTTACGGGATATGTAGCTGAATATGAGGAATATGAGGAATTGTATAAACAGCATGAGAAGTCAGGAAACAATAACTAATAACAGATTTTGTAACGAACGAAGCAATAACGAAAAAACCAACGGAAACCGTTAGTAATGAACAAAATTATTAATTTGAATTTAACCCGAGAGATGGCCTGGACATATCTGATCTAGTATTTGATATTTCTAGTGATGATAGGACTTATAATGCAGTACCTATGCAAACAACAGGCGATTGATTTTTATTCCTAGTTTGAATTAAAAGTTTTATAAATTTTATATATTTATGTATTCAATGTTAGCTTTACACAGATTATATTTTTTGTAATAAAAATTATTTATTTCTGTTTTATAAATAGGTAACAGAGATGAGATTATTCATTTTTTCCTTCCAATTTTTCGGAAAGTTATTTGGAGTTGTTTCATCTTACTTGATTTTTTAAAGGAGTGGAATACATCCACTAAAGACTATATGCCGCACGTATTTTTTAAAGGATTTTTTGCACGGTTATCCGAGGAACATATCTACCGTTGGGTGAGATATATATCACTTATAGGCCAAATCATTTACATCGTTATATTGTACATAATAACAAGTTTTCGGGGATTTTTTCGTATTCATCCAAAATAATACCATTTGATTTTGCCTCTATCATTTTCGGCGGTTTAATTACGTTGGCTATCGACTCAGTCACAGCATAATATTTGGATAAAATCTAAAGGCATATATGGTAAGAAACATAGTTTGACAGGAGGCATTGTAAATCTTATACGGTTACTTTCTAGAGGAAACATTTCTTCATTATACCAGCTTGAAAAGTTTCCGGAAGAACCGTCAGGTGACTCTCTAAGTCAACTTATTTGAGTTGTATTTTTTTGTTAGGTTTCCACATCTGTAATTAACATTACTACCAAAATTTTATCCTCATTGCTTGACTTTTTGAAAAATTACGCCGGAAGTAGTCTACCTCTGCATGTGTTTTCGATTTTTTACAGTTTTAAAAATGGATTTGAATTTGCAACACGAGAATTTTCAATTTGTATTAAATTTTGCGAAAACTTTAGAAATGTTGGAAAACAATTTCGGTAATAATACTCTTAAAAAACAACCGTTTACGAGTAGCATGAACTCTTCAGAAAAGATCGTGATTCCGTCGAGGATGACGAACGTAGTGTCAACCGTCGACATCGAAAACTCATGAAAACACCAAAAAAGTGAAAGAAAAGTTTATGTACAACCGCAAAATTAACCATCAGGGAGCTGGCAATGTTCTTGAACACTGCTTATGAATCCGTTGAGGACGTTGTAGGTAATGAATTGAGTTTGCGCCGTGTTGCTGCAAAGTTGGTCGTTGGCCCCAAAGGATGTGCATTTGATGCGCGTTGATATCGCCAAATACATGATTTCCAAGACTGAATCCAACTCAACATTCATCAAACGCATCATTCCTGGAGGCGAGACATAGGTTTATGAGTTCAACACGCAATCTAGGCATCAGACGAGTGAGTGAAGCGCTCCAAATGAATCAAAAAACAACAAACGTTTTCAGTCAAAAAAGAAATCAATGCTCACGGTTTTTATGGTTTGCAACGGTATTTTACACCACGAATTTTTGCCAGAAGGTCAGACAAATAGTAAGGACTACTATTTCGGCGTTATGAGACGTTTACGTGAAGCAATTGACCTAAAAACAAAGCTTTGTGGAAAAACAACTCACAGATTTTGCACCATGATAACGCTCCGTCGCACAATGTCATCATTATCTGTAATTTTTACAAAGAACGAAACGAATACCATCAAACTTTACATGGCTCCCTGCGATTTTTTTTCTGTTTGATCAAGTCAAAAAATAACTACGGTGAACGCCGAAAAGAAGTAATGGAAAAAGTGAATACGGCTCTGATAGCTATACCAAAAATAGAGTTCCAGAAATTTTTCGAGAGCTTATGGGGAGTACTTTGAAGGCACTAATATCATTTTTGAGGAATAAACTTGTACTTTGAGTTTTCTGAATATATTGCGGGGACTTTTCGATCAAGGTGGTATGTCGACATTTTACGCCGACTCCGAACGGCAGATGGTTTTTTATGATAACGATTGTCATGAAACTGAGCGATGTAAAATCCATTTTTTGCATCAATTAAAGTTTTTGTACAACTATATTAGCTGGAGAACGCTCGTCTTCGCTTTTTGCATAGGGTAGAAAATATCACATATTCGCCTGATCACACTTTATCAGTTTCAAAAAATAAAACGATAATCTGATAGCTGTACGCAGGTTATGAATGAGGAATAAATGCGACATTATTTCAAGAAAAGAAAACACCATTAGTTTTAGGGGGCGCCCATAAATTACGTGAGATGTTTAAGGGGGGAGGGGGTCGAGTCAAATCTCATCTAATCTTACGGTGGAGAGAGGGGGGGTCTCGGCAAATATCACGCAATTTTTTTTCTGATTAAAAGAAAAAAAGTATTCTATTTTGGTCCATCATCCAGATTGTACATGCTTAAGATTTAATCTTATGCGCAATCGTAGTATGATTAAGATCATTCACTAATTCGTTCGAAAGAAAATAATTTCATTCATACTTCGACGTTATACATTACTGCTGTCAAACCACCATATTTGTTTTATACCAAATAGCTCAATTTAATCTGAATTTACGGTACATTGTAGCCCGTCGTTTGTTTTCGCGCCACTATCAGCCGAACGCGCGACTCGATGAACATGAGCGTACGAGCTGAGTAGCAGCGACACACGGACAGGTTCCAACCTTCTTTGTTTATTCTTGTAAATGTTTTACTCGACTCAGTTCATGCTCTTACTAATTTAAAATGAGTTATCAAGATTTTTATAACGCATACGTCAAAAGATACGTCTATAAGACGAAGAAGTCCTGCCAGGACGATGTGATAAAATTATGGAATACTGCGAAGCAAAAATTCCCGAAGAAAGAAGAGTTAATACATCACATTAAACATGAGATTGAACGGCTTCTCAGGGAATCCACTGAGAGAAAAGTTCGGTCTACTTTAGCATTCCTTCAAAAGGGAGGTTAAATATATTTTTTTATGAAAATACTTTTTTTATATAAAGTTTATTGTTATCTTTTTAATTTATTAGATTCATTTCTTTATTCTGATGTTTTGATTTTAGACTAACACTAAGATCTCTAACAGTTCTTCGATTCAGGCTGGTATAAGCACTGAGAGTGTTCTAAACGTGGAATGTGCAGGTCAGGTTCAGATCAACGATCATAATATTCAACACGCGGAATCTGCGGTTCAGGATGAGATTAATGACCAGCAGTCAGAAGATCAAGATTTGGACGTTGGCCCTCAACCGGCAGGTTAGTATTCGTCTTTCTTTCTATAGGTGACGTTTTCTTCATTTTGTCCTATTCTGCATTTCAAAGGCGCTTCGAAACGGAAAAATCAGCTTCTTGTGATCAGCGATGAAGGACGTACGTCCCACTCCAGCACAAGATACTATGAAGAAAAAGATTGCTAAGCTGCATATGGAGCTTGACCTAACGGAAAGGCGCAAAGGGTCTCTTGTAGCTGACGGCACTGAATTTGATAAAATATGTAATTTGCGGCGAGAAATTCACATTTGTGAGAAGAAACTCAAGCTTAAAGAAAAGCAGAGAGTGTACCTACTCTAAGACGCACAGAAAAAATAAAAAAAACAAAAAATAATTGAATGATGTTCAAAGAATCCCGATGCAGCTAAGTCGTTGACGCCTCGTGCTGGCCCTGGACGCCCACGTTTAGAAGAAGAACAGTCTGAATTGCTAAAAACTATAAGTGATTTAGCCCTATTTGGTGCTTCTGCTGAAGAGCGACGTCGTTGAGAGATAGTTCGCACGGTCCATACGCTTTCAGAACTTACAAATAAACTAAGCGAGCTGGGATTTAATATTTCACGAAGTGCTACTTATATTCGACTGTTGCCTAGACGGGCAAATACACGAGAAGCTAAGCGCCATGTAGTGACTGTGCCGGTGAAGCTGAGTCGTCCTGAAGCTGACCATCATAAGGCACACCAAGACCAATACTTTTCTGTAGCCTCCATAAGGTCGCTGGAAACGATAGCCACAATACTTGGTCCTGACTCCGTAACTTTTTTATCTCAGGATGACAAAGCCCGCGTTCCCATCGGTCTGACAGCAGCAAACAAGCAGGCGCCATTATTATTGCTTCGGGGCACAAATTAATTCCAAGCGTGTATGCTTTGTGTGAAGTGAAACCCAATGAGATGAGACTACCAGAAGCTGTTTCATATAGTGGACCAACTTATATAGCAATACGAAGTGGCAAGCACTCTTCGTCAACTGCAACTAGTCACGCTCAAGACTTGGACACTCTTTTAACAATTGAGTCTTTTTTCAAATTTATAAAGAATATAGACGGCAAAGTTAAGCCTGTTCTTATAATTTCAAGTGACGGTGGGCCTGACGAGAATCCGAGATATCGAAAAGTAATCACACACGCCATAGAGCATTTTAAACAATATAATTTGGACGAAGTATTTATTGTGACTAATGCCCCTGGCAGGAGCGCATTCAACAGAGTAGAGAGACGCATGGCTCCACTCAGTCGAGAGCTAACACGCGTTGTTCTTCCCCATGATTCTTTTGGGACACATCTTGACTCCAACGGCAGAACATTAGACGAAAGTCTGGAAAAGGATAATTTCAAAAAGGCAGGGGATATTTTGGCTGAAATATGGTCTGCAGTGTGCATTGACAGACACGAAGTAGTCGCTAAATATATAGACCCGAATAATGACACTTCCAGCGTTCCAGACCTGCCAGCCGAAGAATGGTACACTGAGCACGTTAGAGAGAGCCAATATTTACTCCCGGTACATTGCAGTTGATTCATATCAAATTTTTATGCGTGCCTATTTAATTTTTTTTTTTAGTTTTTTAACGAGCGCGAATGTCAACAAATTTTTATTAAGAGTTACAAAGGGAAATTGTTTTTAATTTTTTTTTAGGTTGTGAAATGTGATGACCAGAAGTGCTGCAGCCCACGCCGGAGTGATCTGCATATGATTCTTCACGACCGTTTTCTGCCACCTCCATACCCTCTCACTCAGGTTGATGGACGTTTGACAATTCCGGACATTAAAGAACATGACGGAAAGTCATTTGCTCCATTTCTAATACGCCTACCGATTCAACCGCTGAATGCCTTCATCAGCACGGCTTATGATCTCTATTGCCCAAGTATACGTGATGATTTAGAGAAAAGATGCTGCAGTACATGCGGTATTTACTTCGCATCTATAACAAGAGCTGCAGAGCACAGGCGAGCAGCTCACATTGCACCAGCTAAGCAAGCGCGTATGTTCCGCAAAGTACGACCCTCACGGATTGTCACGAGACGAGCTAATGAGTTACTGTGCGCAAGCGTCAACGGCTGAGAATGGCTAGATCAGAACGAAGTTGAAGGAGCAGATGATTTTACTGAAAATCATATGGACATGTTGGTCCCAATAGTCTCTCTGGAAACCGCACATGATTCTCCATGGACTGAATTAGAGTAGATATTCTTTTTTTAATCGCAGTAGTTACGATTTAAGTCTTCTATTGTTAACTTTTTATTACACTTATAACTCTCAGCAATATTGATTACTAGTCTTAACTAGTCGTAAATAAAAGCACGAAGCAAATTTTTTTTTCTTTTTACAATAACAATCCAACGCGTTTACATAAGAAACCCACATTTTGAAAAATCTCACGTGAGATTGGGGGATGGGGGAGGGGGTTGAATAAAATCTCACGACATCTCACCAGGGGGGAGGGAGGTACAGAAAATTAAAAAAAAACCTCACGTAATATATGGACGCCCCCTTATGAAAGATGTGTATTTTCGGCTTGATTCTGTCACAGGGACGTAAAAAAATCCATTTTTTAAATCTAAACTACATAGAAAGTTAAATTAAAAGTTAGACCATTAGTTTCGGCTCATCATGTTGGTCTCCTTGTCGCGGGGATGAGGCTTAAGTGTTGGTTTGACCCCCATATCATGGGGACCAACCCAACACGAACTAAGAGGGAAGCTCCATATGAGGATTGGCTAGCCTCAATGGACAAGCAGTCCCTAAATGCAAAGGAAGCTATAGCTTCCACCCCCGAATCTGGATCAAACCAGATGTTTTCGAGTACGACGGAAGCTGGGATACTCAAGCCTAGTGGAAGTGTCAGTACATCGAAGCCCTTCACGGCTAGCCCAATTCGTACGGCGGAAGCTGGCGCTGAGGACAAACCTGGCAATAGCAGAAGTGACGGTACTTGCAAAAAACCTCTGGCCAAGAAGTCATCTTCCTGTACCACCAATACCGCGACTAGCCCTGGTAAAGGTGGTAAAACTGAGTCTGAAACGACTGATACCTCCGCAGTAGCAGAGCCTGCACGGCATGGCTACAAGGAGAGACGTGCTGCCTTCAGGCTACTGGAGCGCCTAAAAACGATCCCAGAGGGGGAGTGGTCTGACAAGCAGAAGCACTCTTTTAGCTGGGCGACAAGGGTAACGGAGGAGTCCCCTCGGGGTTCTGAACCGAACCCAAGCCGTCAGTTGTCGGACGACCCACCCAGCAACCCCAGCACGTTGAAGAAGCCCCGAATCAACAAGACTTCTCCAGCTACGTACAGCGAAGCTGTCAAAGGCCAACAGCTATGGGCGGTGGTTGATAAAAGCAACCCTGACGGCACTATTTCACCTGACAATTGGAAGAAAGTGGAAGCCAGGCTCTCAAGTGTCTTCTTCCAAATTCTGAAGGAGAATCCTGGTCCAGCTCCTTTCTGTCGCGATAGTGGATGGCATCAGAGCCATGTGAAGCTAATTGCCTGTGCCGATCAGAGATCCACTGATCTTTACAAAATAGCCATCTCAAGGATTGGCGAAGTATGGCCTGGGTCTAAACTCGAGGTAATTTCAAGGGATGACATCCCTAGTTTACCAAGAGCTAGGGCCTGGTTACCAGCGGAGCCATCAGACCCTCAACGAATCCTTGAAATGCTTCGGGTATGCAATCCAGAGCTTCCTACATCGTCTTGGAAGGTCACAAAGCTGGACGATCCCAAGGGCGAGTACCGAAGCGCTACTTTCGTAGTCTGCAAGGACTCGGTGGACGCACTGGCGCGATCTGACGGTGTAGTAAGCTATGGGTTTTCGTCCATAACTCTGAGGGTCTACAATAAGGACAAGGCGCCTAACTTAAAGGACCCGGTTGGAGCTGAGATAGGCCCCACGGCGGAGTCTGGCTCCGGTCCTAACACTGCTACAGCGCTACGGAAGGCATCTGCTGACGGCAGTATCTCTTCCTTGTTAGATAGAGTACTTGATACTACTCTCACTGATGAGGAAGAGCTACTGGCGTCAGATTCAGATGAGCCCAACAAAACGGTGGTGGAGAGGAAGCCCAGTAACCATGATGTTACGGGTTCTTCAGATTAACCTTCACCACTCAAAGGTTGCGTCCGCCAACCTCATAATCCACCTGGCCAAAGGTGGACATCATATTGTCCTGATTCAAGAACCATGGGTATCACATGGACTTGTGTGCGGACTAAGGACTCAAAAATATAAACTGATGTATGCTCGCAACAAAGGTAATCCTAGAGCGTGCGTACTAATAAGAAAAGGGATAAATGCTTTCATGCTCTCTAATTACAGCGACACCGATCAATTGACCATTAGCCTGGAGTCGGGAAATGAACGGATGTGGCTATCTTCCTGTTACCTCGCACATGACCACGAGGAGCTACCGAGATCAATATTCAAAGATCTGGTAGCGCAGGCGCAGAAGCTTGGCGCAAAGCTAATTATTGGTGCGGATGTAAATGCGCATCACGAGATATGGGGCAGCACTGATACTAACGCTAGAGGTGAGTGTCTCTTTGATTATCTGATAGGTACTAAACTACAGATTTGCAATAAAGGTAATAAACCTACTTTTGTCATTAGTAATAGACAGGAAGTGTTAGACGCTACTTTTGCTTTTGACTCCGTTATTAACAGAATTAGGAACTGGAAAGTTTTGGAAGAACATTCCTTTTCTGATCATAGATATATCTCGTTTGAGGTTAGCAAAAATCTACCGAAACCTAAGCCTGGTAGAAATATCAGGAAAACAGACTGGGAAAGGTATATAGATTGTATCGGGGCTACCCTAGGAACATGTCCATCAGCGGTACCACAAAGCATAGAAGGACTAGAAAATTTGGTTGACAAGATTACCTACAACATGAATGCTGCCTTGGCGGTAGCCTGTCCCATAAGAAGACTGAGGGGTAAACCCAAGCCTAAGTGGTGGACGGTTGAGCTAAGCAAGCTTCAAAAAACAAGCAGAAGCGCTTTTAATGAGGCAAAGAAAACACGTCTCGATGAAGATTGGAAAGGCTATAAAGATGCTCTGAGAATCTACAAGAAGGAAATCAGAAATGCCCAAAGGCAATCTTGGAAATCCTTTTGTGAAGAGGTTGAGGGGGCAACTGAGGCCTCCAGACTTCGTAAGATTTTAGCGGGAAGCCCTCAAAATTGGGAACTGCTACAGAAAAGTGATGGTACTTTCACTACAACCAGTAAAGAGTCTCTAGAACTTTTACTCGACACTCATTTTCCAGGCTGCTCAGACATTACTGGGCATGACATGGAAGATACAGTACACTGTCGTGAAGTCAGAATAGATGCTATATCTGAGGATCGGCTCTTATGGGCGATTGAAAGTTTCAAACCTTTTAAATCACCGGGCCCAGATGGTATTTACCCGGTGGAACTGCAAAAGGCCGCCGGATATCTAGCACACGGGCTACTAGCAATCTTCAAAGGTTGCTTTCTCTACGGTCATATACCTCTTAAGTGGAGACAAGTCAAAATTGTTTTCATTCCAAAAGCTGGTAGAAACTCACATACCCATCCAAAAGACTTAAGACCGATATCTCTCTCCTCCTTCCTATTGAAAACTTTGGAGAGGTTGATAGAATTTCACTTAAGCCTAACTATAGATAGAAATCTTATCTCTACGTCACAACATGCCTACACGAAAGGGAAATCGGTAGAGACAGCTCTACATAACCTTATTTACACGGCAGAGAGTTCACTGCACAAACAGGAATTTACTTTAGCCGCTTTCCTTGATATTGAAGGGGCCTTTAACAATGTTGAAGGGGGGCAATTACTGCAGCACTCACTGATCTTAGGGTAGAACCGGGCTTGGTAGGCTTCATTGGCAAAATGCTAAATAGCAGAATCATTGAAGCGGAACTAGGAGAATCGGTGCTCAGGAGATTGGTAAGTAGAGGTACACCGCAAGGTGGAGTCCTCTCACCGTTTTTATGGAACGCAGTTGTAAATAAACTTCTGTTAATACTGGAATCGGTGGGCTGTAAGGTGATAGCTTACGCCGACGATGTTGTTATTGCTGTCTCTGGTAAATTTGTATCTACATTAAGAGACCTAATACAAAATGCTCTAGATATACTTTCTAGGTGGGCAGGAAAGTGTGGTCTAGGAGTCAACCCAGACAAAACACAACTCATATTGTTCACTAGGAAACACAGAATCCCTCAGCTAAGTCCAATTACGCTCAAAGGGGAAGCTCTTGTGATTTCGGAAGAAACCAAGTACTTGGGACTAAACATAGATAGGAAACTGACTTGGAAGTCAAACACCTTAGAAAGGGTCAGGAAAGCGAACCTAGCTTTTTATGCCTGTAAGAGAGCTTTAGGGAAGACCTGGGGAATTAAACCTAAGGTTGCTCATTGGCTCTACACTGCTGTCGTCAGACCCATTCTTCTATATGGAAATGTTGTCTGGTGGTGTGCTATGCAGAAAAAAACCTATTCTAATTTATTGAATAAGGTGCAGAGATCAGCGGAACTAGCAATATGTGGCGCCATGAAAACCACGCCATCCATGGCTTTGGACATCATGCTACATCTGCCACCCCTAGATCTCTTCTGCTAATACTCAGCGGCCTGCGCCGCTTTAAGGCTCAAAGCGAGCTCACAATGGAGAACTGTCACACATGGACATTCAACCATTTTAAACTCCTACACGGATATACCCAGTGACTGTGATTATCACCCTCCCATTCTTTGCTTCGAAAGGAATTTCCTAATGAAAATCCCTTCTAGACTGGAATGGCTTGAAGAAGATCCAACACCCAACACACCCGTTAAGATCTACACGGACGGATCCAAAATGGACACCGGTGTAGGATCAGTTATTTTGCGAAGAGCTTTCTATTAGTGAATCCTTTAAATTACCGGATCACTGTAGCGTTTTTCAAGCGGAAATAAACGCTATTCATGAAGCCTTAAAATGGTTAGAGATAAACAGAATATCATCAACGGATATCTGCATTCTATCAGACAGCCAAGCTGCCCTACGAGCCCTGGATGCATTCCAAACAACATCAAGGAGTGTCTTACGTTGTCACCAATCTCTAAATGAGATGGCCAAACAATATCGTATAATATTATGCTGGGTCCCAGGCCACAGAGATATACCAGGGAACTGTATGGCAGACCAACTTGCAAGTGAAGGTACCTGTATGCCAGACATAAGTAATTTTATGGAGATACCTCTCGCAACTTGTAAGCTTCTCATTAAGGACGCACTAATCAGTTCTGCAAATCAAAGATGGATTAGCGCTAACACCTGCGAAGTTGCTAGGCAAACATGGCCAAGGCTAAATTTACGTCTGTCCAAGAGTATTATAAAACTGAGTAGACTTCAAATCAGGACCTTAGTAGGGGCCCTCACAGGACATTGTCTCATAGGAAATCATGCAAGGAGATTAGGCGTATACACGCATGATTTCTGTCGTAGCTGCAGAAATGAGGAGGAATTGGAAACAATTCAACACATTTTTTGCACATGCCCGGCTCTAGCCAGAAGCAGAAACC
>JAYXIM010013465.1:0-38185 GCA_037575425.1 Anastrepha fraterculus | reverse complement strand
AGAGTCACAGAAGATGATTAAAAAATATATGTTGCTTATTGATCCAGTAAGGTTCTGGTAATATGAACGTCTCATGGTATGGAGGTAGGTCGTCGAAAACTTCGATAAAATAATGGAAATATTTCTTAAATAAATAAAATCTAATAATAGAATATATTAATAAAATAATAATAAATAATAATAATAATAAATAGTAAATACAAATAAAATAAATAAATCAAAATTAACAAAAAATCGTCGAGTTGGACCGAAATGTGAGCACTTATTTCATTGTATCAAAACTAAAGAATTTGGAATTTTTTGCATAAGGCTAGCTTCAAAAAAGATATAGCGGAAAAATCTTAGAATATTTTAGCTCACCTAAAATTTTATTTATTTGTTTATCCTCGTAAATTTAGTCTATGAAAATACAAGTTTCTTACAGAATATATATATATATTCAGACTATATATAATCGGCCCGTGCACCCTTCTTGGGTGTTTGGCCGAGCTCCTTCTCCTATTTGTGGTGTGCGTCTTGATGTTGTTCCACAAATGGAGGGACCTACAGTTTCAAGCCGACTCCGAACGGCAGATATTTATGAGGAGCTTTTTCATGGCAGAAATACACTCGAAGGTTTGCCATTGCCTGCCGAGGGCGACCGCCATTAGAAAAATGTTTTTCTTAATTTTGGTGTTTCACCGAGACTCGAAGCAATGTTCTCTCTGTGCATTACGAATGGTATTATAGAGAAATGAAGAGTTCATTACTGAAATCCTTGTTAATCACGTCTTTAGAAATTCGAAAAACTCACGTTTTCTAATTTGTTCAAATCAATGGTTTTCAACCATTAAGGAACGACAGATAGTACATAACTTTTAACAATTCGAAACTTAAATTTAATATTAAAGTCAGGAGACAAAGGAGAAGATGTTATTAAACTCATTAAACCACAAATACGTTGGTTGGGTTATATTGAACGCATGAAAAATGACCGCCCGCAAGAAAGCCTTGACCACTAGCTTCGAAAGCACGAGAACGCCCAAAAGTGCACTGGTTAGACCAAGTCATCATTGACGTAAACAACTGGAGGAACAATAACAACAGTCAAAAATCGTGACGCCTGGAAGAAAATTGAAAATGAAGCTACAGCATCCCCAGCCGAAATGCTGACCGATGATGGTGAAGATGATTATGATGATGATTAAAGTCATTATTACTTAGCACATTCCTGTACTTCTAAAATCCTAATCTTGAATACTCTATTTTAGCATTTACTTCTTTAGAAGTATCCAATTTCTTGACAAACCAGCTTCTTCTCAATTGCTTAGCTTGTAACACATGGGCTGCAAAGTCCTAGACCTACCACATAGATGCCACTAGTCTTATCGCGTTCGCCTCTTTTTCAGTTAGTAATAACTTCAGAAAGACAGCTGTTAAAATGTCATAATCTTCTATTCATTAGTTCGTGAGTTATTGTGTTAAGAGTGACGCTAAGTTTGTTATTTTCAAAACAGTGGATCACAAAGAATTTCGTGTTTTAATTTTACACTGCTTCTTGGTGGGTAAAAATACCTTTCAAGTGAGGCAATGGCAATGAAAAGTGTTATATGTATTCCCAGTGACTTCTGGTTGTTTGCGGACCTAAATAAACGCTCTTCGGTCGTTCGCTCGAATGAAGAGGTTATCGCTGAAAATGAGATCTACTTCGAGGCAAAAGATAATTCGTTGTACAAAAGTGGTAGTGAAATATTAGAGCGGTGCTGAAATGCTTGCGTTATGTTTGATCGAAATTACCTTGATAAATAAAGCTAGTTTTGAACAAAAATACAACGTGTTTTCTTTGTTAGATCCGTGATTTTCATTAGTCATTGATTTTCAAACCATAATTTTCACTGTAGAGCGCAACATCGTTGGCCAATGCTTGTGATCTACTCTGACTGTCCCCTAAAAGAGTAGTGTCGTCAGCGAATGTGATATTAGTAATATTAATACCATTTGCTTGATTACCGACATCAAATTTTTGTACTACTTCCTGGAAAATTCCTTCAGAATTTTTATACAGATGGTTCCAAGCTAGACGATAATGTTGGCTATAGAGTATTTTCGAAAGAATTAGGACTGGAACTATCCGTTCAACTACCAGACTACTGCAGCGTCTATCAGACAGTCGTTCTAGCCATAAAAGAAGTGGCTACATACCTAAATCTGCCTGCCGTAACAAAAACGACTATAAATATATACTCGGATAGGCAAGCGGCCATTAAATGAATTAATGCGGCTTTACTAAGATCAAAGATTGCACAGGAATGTCGAGCAGCCCTAAATGATATTAACGTCGTATTCAACGTCAGCCTTATTGTCTTCCGGGACACAGAGATATTGAGGGAAACTGTAGAGCTGATGAGCTAGCCAGAAAAGGTATTGCTCTTCAACTGTTCAGTGATAATAGTACCATTGGAATACCCAAGGTCACGAGTAAACTAATAATAAAAAACAACATTACCCAAGAGGCTAGTAGGTCATGGGAAGATGAAGATACATGCGTAACAGCCAGGCTGCTATGGCCGCAAATAAACAAGAAAACGACAAAGGAATTGCTTAGCCTCTCAAGAGAAGATATCTCGAAGGTCGTGGCTTGTGTCACCGGCCACTAGCTATTTGGAAGGGATTAATTGAGACTAGGAGTATTCTCCCATGAATATTGTAGAAGCTGTAGAGATGAGGAGGAGGAAGAAACAGTAGAGCACTTCCTTTGCAATTGTCCAGCCTTATCTAAAATCAGAGCAGGTTGTCTAGGTAAACACCTTTTCAATTCTCTTACGTAACTATCTGGCGCGGGGATTAGACCAATTCTGCGCTTCATAAGAGCCTCAAAATGGTGTCATCAAAGTAAATAAACAAGGTTCCCGTGTTGCACAGTGGTATCACAACGGACCTGTGAGGTCTAAGTGAGTTGGTCATACGAACCGACTACCAGCATAACCTAACCTAACCTTCTTATCTGACTCCTGTTCGAATAGGTTTAACGTCTCATTATATACATTTACTTCTGCGGTTTGCTGTCAGTAGAGGTTCTTTATGCACTGAATTTTTGCTCCAAGTGCCCTAATTTTCTAACTGTAAAATGCTGTCAAATGCAGCTGTGAAGTAAATAGCGTGTCATAGAGATCATATTTGGCTACAGGGTTTTCTAAAAATATGTATGAATAATTTGAAGTTAATAGAGGGCTAACGATTTATATTAACCCCGCTTTAGGGTTAAATAAATAAAAGAAAAGTAATCAAAACTGGTCAAAATATCGCGAATCTATTATTTTGCCCGCAAGTGTATACAAATACATGATCGTGTGAGTGTCTTACTATCTAATTGTAAAATTGATATATTTGCCAACTTCCGCACAGAATATCGATTACGAATAAAAATGTACAGCAGTACTTCCGAGAAAGTGAAAGTTATACCATATTTGCGTGGATCTGTGTGTGATGCGGTAAGCGCAAATTCAGTACAACGAAATTATAAGCTAAATTGCAATACGAGAAAGAAGGCAAGGACATAAGTATGCTCACGCATGAAAACATACACATGAATAATTACTCATAACTCAGTTGATAAAATACCCATTTCTCATGGCTTATGGATTAAAATATATGTATCAAAAGTAATGTTCTATATGGCTTTGCAGGCATTTGCTGCGTTAAATTTATATCTACATACCTGTACATACATTAGGTATATATGTAAATATAAATATTTAAAACAGAATAAAACATGAAATAAAAATTGTAAACAACCGAATAAAGAAATAAGCAAAAGAATGAAAGATATAAGGGTGACTTTCAACAAACACACACCATCGCAGTCACACGATGGCCTTGTAACCTTGTGGGTTTGAAATGGCACACAGGTAAACTCGGATGGGTGGTGAGTGAGCGAGTGAAAGTGAGCGTGTTGATTGTAAAAGCTGCGGCATGTTGTTATGCGGCTGAATGCTATACCAGCCAGCATTGCTGTCCCGGGCGATGGCGTTGGTATTTTAAAGAGCGTGTTATGAAAGCGAAAATCCGGATGCAGGCGATTATCTGATGCCACAAGGTTGGTTGGTGATTGCGGTGCGTATATGGATACGTGCATATATACATGTGTACACAAGTACTTATATACATGTGCGTATAAAGTAAATGGGTTCTGTGGTCTAATGGAATATTTAAATTACAAATAATTCACAATGTTATCTATGGCAGTATATTAATGAAAGTTGAGTTAATCTGAAACAAAATATTATTATTATTATTATCTATAGGGGAGGAACTTAATATAACCCTAACTTCATTTGAACATTAACTACTAGGGCCTTCGCTGCTATATGTGAAAATATTGTGTGAAATATCACAGTTTTTGATTTAAAACCAAAATGCTCTAAAGTCATTTAAGTTGTTAAGGCAAAAGTTACACGTTATGACATAGAATTAATTTCTTCTTTTCCATAATCTTTATTGTAGGATTAGGCCCTATTTTTTCAACGAAAACAATTACACTCTTATTGTTTTTTAAAATAAAAATATAATCATTTCATGATTGGGAAGAGATCCAGACGTCCAACACTAGTGCCAACGCTTTGGTGATTTTCCTAGAGTTCGGTGTGAAAGGTAAGCTTATCATTACAATCTTTGCCAACCGATCGTATCCCATTCTCCTTATATGCTGGTTCCATTCTTTACTTCTCTTGCTTCTCCATTTTACTACGTCAGTGATTTCGCGCATCTCTCGTGTCTCCTCGTTTCGTTCAAGATCGCGCCTTGTGTAGCCAGCTATTGCTCGTAGCGTTTGCATTTCAACGGTAAATCTTATTCGCTCTGTTGTAGTTGTATCCACTCGAGAATTCCGTACGGCGTAGTTGGCCTTAAGCACGTCTTATATATGCAAGCATTTTCACTTATGCGCGTTATTTGTTCTTTTTTCAGTGAGTTTGAAATTTCATTTCGCCCAAAAGATGAAATTAAAATTTGCTGTGCGATGATTTATTACGATTTTCGAAGTACAGAAGTGACTTGATCAACTTACTTCGACTTATAGCGTTAGAAACCACAGTTAGCAGCTGTGAAATGCTGGTACAACGGGCTCCAAGTTCCAAAGTGGCTGCCGAACCTTCCAGGATGCATTTTTTGAAGGCCGTCAAAACGGCTCTTTTGCCAGAAGTAACCGACGCTGTGGGTCAATTGAAAATAATCATGCGACAATTTGGGCATTACTATAGTGGGACCATCTTACTTTGAGTATTGCCTGTTTTTTTACTCGTAGAAACTGCTCTTGGAAAGAGTTTATGTGTTATTTCAAGGAAAAAGTACGCACAGTTGTTATTAGCGCCAATTAGGAATATCAAAAGCTGAACTATGAAATACAACATATCCAAAAAACCCACTCGATTGAAGTTTACGGATTTATATCAATATTAAATAAAATGAAAAATAAGAAAAGGTAAATACATTTCAAATCTCCTCGCCCGATCATCTGTAGTTTCGTAAATGTTCATGTAAATATATTCCTTGAACTTTTTCTCTCAATCACTCTGTTTAAGAAATGTCCCAAGTAACAGCCGAGATGCATCACCAAGAGAAATTAAGTACTCGTATGGATTGCAGACTTCTGTAGAATTAACAGCAAAAAATAACAGCTTAATTGAAAATTTCCACTAATAAGAGGAGTATTGTTAATAGCTCTGTTAAGTTTTCAACAGAATATCCCACATTCTCTCCGTAATAAGTTTACCTTCAACAGTTGATTTTTTTTTACATGCCGGCTAACAGAACTGTGTGAAGAGGGCCATGTAGAAGTTCTATTGTTTTAGTTTCGTGCTTTAACATTTTTTATTAACAGAGAATAGAAGTATTTACTTCGATTACATGTATTTATATAAAAAGTAAGAGGTAGATGGTTTAATGCACAAATTTTAAGTTAATAATCTCTCTTTGTACAGTTCCGGCTTGGCTGCGCCTGAAGGCAACTTGTAATAAATGATAGCATTGCTATTACTGCTGTTAGAATTAAGATAATATTTTGTGGCAGGCCAGCAAAGAATTTAATGAGACCTCGAGTTCTATTCCGCTTAACTCTTCGGGGTCAAATAATGCTTTTTTACGAAATTTTAAACTCTTTTTTAATTTATTTATTTAACTATCTGTAGTAATTTAAGCTCATACCAGCTCTTGGTGGTCTGTAGAAACTATACTTCTAGTCTTACAATAAACGAAATATATAAAGATGTTTTAACAGCGTTTTGATAGCATAGCTCTTTTGAATAAAAAGTGATTTTGAAGCAAGAAATATTTCATGTAAACTCAAGCATTTCTGCCCCCAGTTTTTGATTTTCAAAGTTTTTGGGTGAAATGAAATGAAATCGTTTATAATTCTAAAATGGAAGAGTTGCTAAATCGCTAAATATATTCACACTAATTTGAGTGAAATTTCTTTCAATTTCAAAATTTTAAATTGTTCAGAAGTACCGCAAATACAGAAAAATCAGATGAAAGGAAACCAATTTTGTGATCCACTAGCATTTTTTTTGAAATATTATGGAGTTTGCAATAAGTATACAAAATAAAATGCTCTAATGTATGAAATTCTATCCTCTCTATCAATAGAAAAAGGTAAACTATATTGTCTACAATTCATTAAACTTGCAAAAAGTGCATTATCTTACCTTCTTTCTTATAGCTTAACTAAATATATTAAACCGCCGTTTGTCGGCGAAGTTTTGCTAGGCCACCTTTGATTTATATTGCAAATAAAAATATTTCTTTTTGAAATATTTTCATGAAATTTCACGTAATTACACACAAAATTACAAGTTCACTTATAGAAAAAAAAAATATTACATCATCTTTCAAAAAAAAAATTTATATGTGTCTAACCAGCCTCATTAAGTGAAACTTTTCCTACCGAAACATTTGCCAAACGCATTGTATATATACGACTACGAGGGGGAAAAATATTTTATTTTACCGTAGTGATATTTCAAACGAAACTAAAATTTCAAACCAAAAAAGATTGAAATAAAATAATATTCTCCCATGCTTATGTGTATTCAACTTTTTCTCAAGACACAGTGCACACATTTCAGTCTGTACATTGTCTCCTTTCCTCATGTGTACCTGAATCCAACTAAGCCATGAGCGTCAGTTACTATACACAGCTTTCTGTTAACGCTCCACAGTATTTCTTTGTTGGCACATGTAATGCTACCACATCCGTCACTGAGTATGCATTTAAGCTGACTGCAATAAATAAAACAACATACACATACTCATATATAGTCGCATGTATTTACATGCATATGTATGTGCGAACGCTTGAACTTAAAATTCCAAATGTTCAAATCTGACGGACATAGAAATACTAACATCTGACAGCGCAATCACTTTTTGACAGGAATGGAAAATAATCATTATTTTTAAAGTTCACCGAAGCTAAAAACGTTGCATGAAGCTGAAGCAGTTTTATAAAAAAAGGGTGTTAATGTATGCAAAGACACGCGTCGAAGAAATTTACTTGCAGAAGTCCTCAAGATCTGTAGCAGATTGAAAAAACCGCTGCTCTCATTATCACACATTGAAAAAAGACTTACGTGGGTTGAGGCAAATTCAGAACACAATTGGGCAAACGTAATATCTTCCCTTTCGGCGAATAGTTGCATACGTCGATCCTGGTGCACTGCTGATAATCGACAACTTCAACGAATCGTTGAGCACCCAGTTGAGGTTCATATTTGGGAATGTTTCTCCGAGAACGTATTGAACGGATTTTTTATTTGTGTTAACCGCCAGTTTGAATACTAATTTGAGTGAATAAAATTTATCAAAAGGCATACTTACCGTCAGCTGCGAAGATGTTTGGAAGAACTAGTCAACCGGGGATTTTATAAGAAGACAACGATTTCAAGCATCGAAGCTGAAAGTGTGTAAAGTGGAAACACCAAAATAGGATTGAAATGTTGGATTGGCATTTACAGTCGCCTGACGCCTACCCTTTTCAGAATGTTTGGGCAATGGGTAAGAAAAAATTCAAGAGAAATCAATTATGGATGGTCACACAGTTCAAGGTTTAAAAGTTATGGCGGTTACGTTTCTATTCGACAATCTCGTTGTTTACCATCAGAAGGACGTTCTGGGATTTTCAGGTAATAGGAATTTGAAAATGTAATTTATAATATTTTTATTTTTACAAGAAAAATTACCGCTGGGGTGAACTTATTACAGAAAAATTACACATTTTCTCGTTCTTTTCGCATAAGACTGTCATAAATTCAGGCCATAAATACTCTGCCGCGACCAACAATTAAGAAAAAAAAACAGAGTGAAAAATTTGTATAAATTTCAAGGGCCGGTCTTGAATGTAAACCACACCTAAAGGTCAAGTTTTTTTCTGCATTTCATTTGACATTTTTCAATTTCAGACTAACTTAATTTGAAAGATACACAATCGAGCCACGCGTTAAAGTTATTCAGGCTTATTATGAAAACGAAGGTTCAAATCAAAATGCATATCGTGCACTTCGTGAAGAAAATCATTTTCAGTGATGAGGCACATTTTCACCTCAGTGGATTCGTCAATAATCAGAATTGCCGCATTTGGGCGAATGGTAATTCAAGAGTGATTGCCGAAAAACCAATGCACCCACAAAGAGTGACTGTTTGGTGCGGTTTATGGACCGGCGGGAACATTGGGCCGTACTTTTTCCCTAACGAGGCCGGTCAGGCAGTTACTGTGAATAGTGTTCGCTTTCGTGAGATGATAACGAACTTTCAATGGCCCGAATTGGAAGATATGGATGTGGACGATATGTAGTTTCAATGGAAACAATGGTTCTTTTGCGCAAAAAAATTTGATGGCCGAATAATCTCACGTCGTGGCGATGTCAATTGGCCGCCAAGATCATGTGATTTGACACCGTTGAACTTCTTTCTTTGAGGTTATTTGAAAGAAAAGATGTACGTTGATGAGCCAGCAACAATTCAAGAGCTAAAGGATAAGATAATTCGGCACATTAACGGCATAGAACCTCAACTATGCCTCAGCGTCATCGAAAATGTGGACCATCGGTTGGAGGTGTGCCGCTGACGACCGCGGCAGTCCATTTGACCGATATTTTATTTCACACGTAATTGAGCCATACCAATATTATCATAATAAAGAGAAATGATAATAATTTCTTAAAAAAGTTGTATTTTATTCAGAATCAACACCGGCCCTTGAAACATTACCACCCTTTAGAAAGTATTAAAGCAGTAATTTCCATTCAATTAATATAGTTTTTATTATACAATATTAGTAAACCATGATTTCCTATCAAGCGTTTGAATATTCTGTGAGGCATGTTTTATTTTCATGATCGCTTGTGTTCTATCAGCCATCGAATCTATATTTTGTTTAAGGCTCCTTTGAATCACCACTTCTCTGCTGGCGATCTCTGAGTTCTGCCCGTTTGACGAAAACTTCGCATGTGAAACCAACAACAAAATTATCGAGTAACATTTGCCGTTGGCGTCTATGGTTAGTTCTCATGAAACTGGTATGACTTACTATTTTCAATGCCTCCAACTCTTTTTGAAGAGGATCTCATTAGAGACCACGTTTATACAGGGAGACTTTTATTGCTTTAACTAGACGAATTCACTTTTAATGTGCCCGTTGTGCTCACATTAAGTGCTTCCAGACAAATGTAATTTTTGGAAGCTTTTTTTCAACGTTATTTATACCAATTACTAACGCCTGGCGAAGCGAAGGGGCCTTATATACCAATCATCTTCGATTACTTAGTCCAATTCACCAACGATTTGTGGTTTTTGCTTTAATATCTGCATATCTATGATGTGCCAAAGAATCATAATATGATTGCTTCGGGCGCGGTTTATCGTAAAATAATCCGTTAAATAATCCTTTCCTCTTTGGTAAATTCGTTTTCAAGATGTTTCGCTTTACAAAACGACGTTTTGCTATTCTTATTAATATTTTTGCATCATTCGACAGAATAATCCCCGAACAAAAACTCTCTCTTATCACCAAGAGCGGAATAATCCGGAATACATTTTTTTTGTTCAAGTTTGAGGAAAACAATTAGTTTTGGTAAGCCTGTAATATTCTTTTTCATTAAAACAAACAGTAAACGTCTTGCCGACCGCAAGTATTTTGAGTACAGCGCGCATTTCGAGCGGTCATGCAAAAGAGTTAAGGGGACAGACACCTGTAAACGGCCATATTTTCCCTGATTTTCATTAAAATTATTTAAAATGAAGAAGTCAATTTATTTTTTTTCAAAATTGGCATACAGTTACAGTAGTATTTATACATTAAAATAGAATAAAATATTGCTTTCCTTATTTTAATCATTTAAAATGGCGGATGTACACGCAATTCTTCCAGGAAGATCGCAGTGGGGCTTCTCAATCGGCGGGCATTGTAG
The DNA here is from genome assembly GCA_037575425.1 of Anastrepha fraterculus. Lineage (NCBI taxonomy): Eukaryota > Metazoa > Arthropoda > Insecta > Diptera > Tephritidae > Anastrepha > Anastrepha fraterculus. The sequence goes on along the minus strand of JAYXIM010013465.1, from coordinate 27,746 downwards.
CATCGGCGTCAGTGACCTGAATACAAAGAACCAAAATTTTGTTTGCTTATTAATGTCATAATTGCTATATGAATTAACAATAAATGGAAAAAAATTCGTGGAATAAACTGCTTCAAAAAAAAAAAAATAATGAATTTTGGGGCGAATTTTCATACTATTTTCGCTTCGAAAAAACTATTTTTTTCGAAAAATTTTCAAAAAATTGTAAATTTACATAGAAGGTAATATCATAAAACAGATGTGTGCAGAATTTCAGGGAGATCGGTCAATAACTGTCTTGAGTTATCGTGTACGCCAATTCGAAAAATTTGTTTTGGAAAAACGCGTCTAAAGTTTGAAAACAATGAAACTATTCCTCTCCCAGCACTCGAACGCAAGGAATAGAGTCGTCACGGTTGTCGATCTATAATATAAGAAATACTAAAATTTACGTTATAAAATTTTTTTGACATATTCTTAAAGGCTTATATAAACATTTTATGAAAAAATTATTAATTTCGAAATTTTACAGGCATCTGTCCGCTTAACTCGACTTCACAGTTTTGTATAGATAATCCGATACTAATTCATTGCAAATTAAGTAGTAATTGACAATTCAGCCTCAAATTGCTTAAAAGTTTTTAATTGACAATTAGATGTCGCTTTAAATATATCCTTTGTTAAAATGTTAACATTTTTTTGTCCGCCACTGTACGTGCATGTTTAAATGTATGCTTTCGTATAAATAAATACTTAAGTTTCATGGGCGTGCTTCGAATTCAAGGCTTAGACATGTGCATTTACTCACTTCACTTAAGACGCCACTTAAACTTAGAAACATAGGTGCTTACCATCGGCATTACATACTTAATTGACTTAACTACATGTATGGATATACATACATAAATACATTGGTAAGACTATGCGTTTATACGACTATTCTATAGATCTCCTTTCATTCGTAGACGAATGCTGTTAAGAGGGCTCGAAGGAGAAAGAGAGCGGTGAAATTTGGTTTTACTGCAACAATTGTGTCTGTATGCATGTATATAAATATGTCAGTATGGAAATAGTGTAAGTATACTGCTAGCCTATAGTCTGAGCCTTTTGCTTAATTCTAACATATTCATGTAAGCACTGGCTTCATGTATTCTTAGTTGGGTGGCAAAAGCATCAGTAATAACCAACTATCGGTTGCATAGAATTGTAAGTCCTTCTCTCTTTACTTAATTCTTAAAAGGTAGTAGGAGCTGCTTAACATATTTTTTGGGCTGATATTTTTTCTTAAAAAAAACAGAAATACGAGGTGTGTTGAGAAAATAAGGGGAATTTTCAAATCTCGCAGGCTATGTGCATTCGACTTTCGATTATTTTGTTTTTTTTTATATTGGTACACTCGTCTCGAAGATATGTTCCCGGTTTTAGCAATATTGCATGCTTAGTTTGTTTGGGAGAGGCATAAATAAGGCAAGTGGTTTGCGTGTTCGGCGATTTTCTGCTATCGAAAAAAATGGATCACAGAAGTTGCATCAAATTTTGTGTAAAAAATTGAATTAAGTGATCAAAAGCACTTGAAATGTTGACAGTGGCGTACGGTGAGAGTACTCTGAGTCAAACAAAATGTTAACAAGTGGTGCAAACTTTTCACAGAAGGTCGAGAAGATGTGAGTGACGATGCTCGCTCTGGACGCTCCAGCACATCAACAACCGATGAAAAGGTTGAGAAAGTGAAGAAAATTGTTATGAGGAATCGTCGAACCACAATTAGAGAAGTTGCTGAGCATGTCGGCATGGCTCATGCCATGCAAGCTTTTCGGAAATTTCGGAAGCGTGTGGCAGCGAAGTTCGTTCCAAAGTTGCTGCATTTTGATCAAAAACAACGTCGCATAAGCATCGCTCAGGAATTGTTGAATGCCGTTAACGATGATCCAGATTTGCTTAAATGGCTCATAACTGGTGACGAATCATGGGTATATGGTTATGACATCGAAACCAAGGCCCAACCGTGCCAACGGAGGAATCCAGGAGAGCCAAGACCAAAACAAAGCACGCCAAGTTCGATCAAATGTGAAGGTTTTGCTCACTGTTTTTTTTTTTTTTATTAGCTTGGCGTAGTGCGCAGGAGTTGCTACAACAAGGTAAGGAGTATTCCCTTGAAGTTATGCGACGTTTGCGTGAAGCAAAACGAAAAAAATGTCCAGAATTGTATAAACAAATTCTTGGCTTTTGCATCACCTGCTCACTCATCTTTGCTTGTGAGATATTATTTGGCTAAAAACAACATCCTTATCATGCCTCAGCCACCGTATTTAACAGATTTGGCACCCTGTAACTTTTTCTTGTTCTCAAGATTGAAGAGGCCCATGAAAGAATGGAGTTTTGCGACGTTTGAGAAGATAAAAACCAAATCGCTGAGAGAGCCCAAGGACATACCAAAAAGTGCATATCAAAATTGCTTCGAGGATTGTAAAAAACGCTGGCACAAGTGTACTCGTATTATATCTGAGGGGGACTACTTTGGAGGAGATAAAGTATAAATTGATGAATAAATAATTTTTTTTTCAGAAAAATGACAATTCACCATATGTTTTGAACACACCTCGTATTCTGACATGAAATGTTTTCTATGCCATAAATCTGATCTCGGCTGCTGGTGAATAAAAATGAATGCTTAAACAGAATGCGGCTGTAAGAATAGTCAGACGTGAGTTACCAATAGAATAAGAGGCTCAGATTAATAAAGGAGATTAAAAAAAAACACGTGAAAATATTTATTATTCAAATAAAGACGATTTGCAACACTATGCAGCTACGTTTTTGAGATGCGACTGCAATTTTATTGCATCGGAAAACTTGAGTTAGTGTTAGAGAATTTCAAATCATCCGCATACAAAACAAATTTAGAATAGAAGAATCATTCAGAGATATCAATCACTATTTACATCGATTACTGATATTATCTCGCTCTTAATTTAATTAAACTTACAGTTTAGTATGCAATCTAGTCTGTAAGGCTGTGAGTGTCATAAGCTGAAATAAAATAAATCAAATTAAAATAATGAGCGACATCGACTTTTATACTAAGATCCAAAAATTAAACTACCGCTTGGATAAATTTCAATACTGTATTTCTTTTTTATTAAATTAATTGTTTTTATATTTTTTTATATATTTTTTATTTATTTATTTAAATTAATTAATAAATATATCCCCATTGCGAAGCCCATTATAAGTACATTGCACAAGCGAATTCAAGCATTGCAGTCAGTATTTCATATTGCACGCTGAAATATAATTTCCTCTTAAACCTCAAATTTTAATTAGATAGGCACACACAATCAGTACCTTTAATTATATGCAATTTATGCAACATAAACTTAAATAGCGGTACAATAATTCAAAAAAACTCTACGTACAACCAACCTTCCGAGTTTTCGCTGACGTAAGCGAAAGTAACTTAAACAGCTTAAATGAAGCGAGCATCCTGTCCTAACTAACTAGCACCGCAATCAACCCCAAGGAGAACACTATTTGCGCTACCTTGACTGGCTGTGTGCATACGCATTTACATATATACATGCACAGTTGTTCAGAATATTGATCGTGTTCGCGGTGTGCGAAAATATTTTCTTGTGTAATCAAAAATGAAAGTCAAGTGCTATTTAAATCGATTTTGTTTTCAAGTGTAATAATTGAAATAAAAAGAAAAATTATAATTTTTTTTTAAATTGCAATACAATTGTAAATTCAACTTGGAGTATAGTAGTTGTTCAATGATTGTATTGAGTGTAAAAGTCACTATTGCGTGTAGTCATCTTTCGCTTATCGAAGTGAATTCATTTTTGACAACTTACTATTGATCAAATTTTGGCTAGTGTTCGATGTAATTTGATACCATTCTATTTCCATTTGAGTCGTTTTCTTTGAAAGCGTTGTAAAACAATTTTTACAGAAAACTAGTTATTGGTAAAAATGTATACAATTTACTTTGAAGTTTAATTTCTACACTTTTTCCCAAAAAATCTATTAATATTTTCATTGTTTTTATTATTATAACTACATACAAAAAACATGGACTCTGGGGCCAAAGATGATGGCATGGTCTTATAACACAATAATAGCGCCAATGATCACCTATGCCTCTCTGGTATGTTGGCTAAAAGTAGACCAAACAAAGACTCAGCTAACACTTAACAAGGTATACAGAATAGCCTGTCTGAGCGTTACAGGACCAATGCGAACATGCCCAACAACGGGTTTAGGAATGGTCACTGGACTCATTCCACTACATCTTGTAGCCAAAGAGATGGCAATCAGTGCAGCTCGAAGGCTTCCTAATCTGCTCCATCTCAAAGAAGGCAATCTTACATGACGTGTAAAGAATCTGGGTTCAATCCTGAACTCTCCGTGCCTGAGAGTTCACGACAAGATGGAAAGGAAACTAGAATTCTCCAAGAAATTCAAAGTGGTCATTAGTGACCCACTCAGCGTTGAGAAACAATGAAATATTCCTAAAACAGGGCGCACAGATGTGGTTTACTGATGGATCCAAAATGGGAGACGGTAGTGCCGGGGCTGGAATTGTCGGACCACATTTCAAAAAAGCAGTTGCAATGGGAAAAACCACTTCCATTTTCCAGGCGGATGTCCACGCCTTAGAGTTGTGTGCCAGATAATGTCAACCGAGGGGCACGCGCAGTGCCAATATTAACATTCTCTCTAATAGTCAAGCAGCTCTAAAATCGCTGGATAGCTTCTCATTCCAATCTAGGAATGTTTAAAAATCCTCAACACCCTAGCATTAAGAAACTTTGTTACCTTGATGTGGGTTCCGGGATATGAGGGGCAGAAAGGGCATGAGATTGCGAACACTTTAGCGCAAAAGTTTCATAGGTCCTGAACTTTCTGCGGGGTAAATAATAGTTTCAAAAATGCCTTTCTACGTGAGCAGGAACAACGAGGTCTAATCGATTACTGGAGAGCCCACTCGGGCATGCGGTAATCGAAAAGACTCATATATCCAGAACAGATAAGGGCAGAAGCAATCATTAACCCAAGCAGAAAGGACATAAAACTTTACAATGAACTACTAACAGGCCACTGTAAACTGAATTATCACATGAAAAAGATAGGTACGATAGAAAACGATTCTTGTAGACTCTGCAAAGAGGCACAAGAAACAAGAGAACACATTCTATGCGACCGCCCAGCAGAGACACGACGCAGACTAAATTACCTGAGAAATGGGGCTATAAATTCAACGTTCATTCTAGTAGAAATTAAGCCTACAACAGTTTTAGGATTTATTAATAGCATAAAACTGTTCGAGTAGGCTACATGGCTGCACAATAGATCTATTCAGGTCGCGGAGTACAAACAGCCAATCAATAATAATAATAATAATCGGGCTTAAAGTTGTTCAGTCCCCCAAGAATGACACATTAATCAATAATTATTGACTATGCATCCATCAAATGATGCCGATTTTGGAATTATCGACAATATCATAAGAAAAAAGATTTATTGTATGTCTTTAAAGACCTTATATACTAACATAAAACAATGCCGAAAATATAAAAAGTTTATTTTGCATGAAATAAAATAAGCGGATTTCGTTTCTACAAAACCCTTAGAAGATGCAATTCTAAGAAAGCGAAAAAAGTTCAATGCTGAAGAGAAAAATTGGTTGAAGAAATGTTTGATAGGGGTTTTAGAAAGCAAGTCGTATGCAATGTAAGTGTTCTTTAAATCTTCTTTTACTGAGAATGAGGTTCTTAAATCACAAAATTTATTGCTCTCACGGGGAAGACCATAGAACTTTGGAAATATGGGATACGATGTTTACTTATGGTAGTAGTCCGGTGTAACGACCGAAATTTCGACGTTTTTCATGAATCTTTTTTAAAAACAAAATAAAATGCGATCGTTTTAAAGTTTTTACATGTTTTTATTGGTGTTTTGAATTACATATATAAAAAAATTTTTAAAGTTAATTTTGTAATAATTTGTTTAAAATTTTTGACGTCAATGTGGAATCCTTAAAAAAAAGATGAGTTGGTTCGGGGTAACACACAGCCTTCCAAAGACATCTGAAATAAAAAATTCAAAGCGATTATTATTTTGTAGACTTTATTTTAGGTCCCGAACCTAAAATATACATAAAAATAAAAAAAAAACAAAAGTAAAATGGCGGACTTGTGAAAAAGTTTTAAAAATCTAATTTTTTTTTTTCATAAATTGTTTAAATTAAATAGTTTATTATTAAAAAATTAAATGTTTTAAAGGTCTGGAATATGTGTGTCTAGAATAACGGGTTTAATTTTTAGCTAAATCAGTTGAATAGTTTTGAGTCAGTGATTCCCCGAAATTTTGAAAACATGGTTTTGAGAAAAACGCGTTTAAAGACGGTCAGAGCAGCTGCTGCTGGCGTGTCACACCCGTTCATACACACTACGGCGAGCTCTCTTATTTTAGCTATAGTATATTTTTAAGATGTTTTTCTTCCGAAAAATGTAAAAAAAAAATCGATTTTTTCAACCCGTCACACCGGGCTATTACCTTATATATCAACATTCCAGACAGATCATATTTGAAAACTTTAGAGATATGATTTATTTATTACCTTATATCCCTCCAGTATATCATGACTACTAGCGAAAACTTGATCATAATGAAAAAAGTGAAAAGTGTTGAAGTTTTTAAGAAAACAATTCTTAAAAAAATTGGTTTCAATTGCAATCCCGTAGTTAATATTTTGCAAATGCACGATTTTTCACTTTTTGCTGACTTTGAAGGTGGTGTAAGTTCTTTTGAAGTCGTCAAGAATATACATTTTTATTAATCACATTAAAAAAATTATTAAATTATAAATTTATGCCAACTAAGTGTTGAAAAAATACAAAATATCTGGATATTTTTCAAACTATTCATTAAATATAATAAAATACACTTTCAAGCTGTCAAAGGGCTCATTTATTTAAGAACATAGTCTCCCTTGCTGCTCATCCCGTAGATGTTCTATAGGGTTAATGTCCGAGGCCTGAGGTGCCAATCGACTGCTTTGATACACTTCTCTTGTAACCAAATAATTTTTATTGTTCTCTGGCGGTGTGATTGGGGCCATCATAGTTTGCTGTATTTTCAATAGAAAAGCTCGCGATCAGGTGATCGAGTTTGAAAGTAGTACGATTAAAAACAGACGCTGAGGTTGACCGTCCCGAAAAATTGGACCTGGATGATGTTGTCCGTTTTGGCTCTTCTATTTATCTGAAAGACAAAAACCAAATAAATGTACGTACCTTCATTCCTACCAATTGTGGAACAACATCAAGACATGCACTACAAATAGGAGCAAGAGCGATAAGCACCAATTATATATACATAGGTATATATATATTAGGGCGGGTGGATTTAAAAATCGCTCATTGCTCTGTGAAAATCGTATTCTAGGGATCAAAATAAGAAACTTTGCCGAAGGAACCATACCTCTAAAACGAATTCTGATGTCCCCCTAATATATATATATATATATATATTCCTTGTTCACTACTCTCGGGAGCATAGGGCTTCGACAAGACTCAGTATTGCGTTGGTTTCGTTAATCTATTTTCATTTCTGAGAGCCTGCCGCTACCTGACCTAAATAGTGGGAATGCCCCCCTGCCTTTTCTTAGGAACAACGCCTTTTACTGCTTGGAGCGCCTTCTGCGCTTCACATTTTTCTGCCAGAAGGATCGCCAGATGGTTGAGGACTTCGCTAAATTTGATGTGTCGGCGCTATTACCGCGGTTGCCCTGTGTAACTGTGCGGTTTCCTTGTTTTAGCAGCCACAATGCAAACTAATGAATGCAAACGCTGACTATTGTGCGGGACTAAGGTTGGAAAGGATACGTTTTTGGGTTTGAGGAAATGAGATCTTTTTTGTTTTTTTTTTTTCAGAAACAGGAAAAATAGGCAAATTTGGAAAAGTGCGAGGACCGTGCTTTACGTGCGATTCGAACCCACAACCTATGGCATGGGAGGCTTGCGCTAGACTATATATATATAGGGTGATCAATCATGAGGTGCTTTTTTCAATAGTTAAAAAAAAACAAAAATGTAAATTATGTTCAAAACCTTTATTTATCATTTGAAAGGACATTCTTTGACATTTACTTTTTGAATATGACTTCATTCAAATGTTGGCCGCAACTACGCTTAAGGTGGTCCATTCTGAAGATCCAATTTTCAATCACTCGTTCGAGCATTTCGACTGGTATGTCGTGAATAACACGCGTAATGTTGGCTTCCAGAGCTTTAATCGTAGCTGGTTTATCAGCATAGACCTTGGACTTCACGAATCCCCAAAGAAAAAAGTCCAAAGGTGTGATATCACAAGATCTTGGTGGCCAACTCACAGGTCAGAGGATAAGATTAGAGATAAATTTGTTCACGGAAACGACGCAGTAAATCTAATGTTTCGCGGGCTGTATGGCAAGTAGACGTTGTTGCGGTGTGAGTCTTTCCATGATGAAATGCCAAACGCTGTTCAACAAATCCACGATGACAGTTTGCCACAACTCGCGCGCGATCTGTAAAAAAAACGCGAATGAAAAAAACTCCTCTTAATTGATCACCCTATAATATATATATATATAATAGTGTATAATAATAATGAAATGGCTTTGCAACAATGATATTTTTTGTTTTAATTGGTTTTCCCATAGTCCGGTTTTTAATGACATTTAGAATTTTTAGAACATTTTTGGATTTGTATTTTCGGCGGTGTTATGGGCAGCCGTTAACGAGAAATTGTTCCTAATGAGATCACTGAGACTCAAAAAAAATCGACAAATTCTTTGGTACCCCTACCTCCAAAGCGAAAAGTCAGAGGTAGATAGCAAAAAAAAAAAAAATTGTGCTAGCATTGAACTGTATGGAGTATCGAATGTTATAATAAAGCTGTGATTCCAAAGATTTCAGTCTGGTAATGTGAACGTCGCAGAAAAAGCACGCTCTGGTCGGGCAAGCGTGTAAAATGTTAATAAAATCAAAGGAACCCTTACGTCGGACTGGGATTTGAGTAGTTATTTCTTTCCCAAAATCTAGTAATTAGCTAGAAACTCGATTTGGAACCATTTGCATAGAAATCATTAGATTTAAGTTAATTTCATTGTCAAATCAAAAAATAATACAATAATATATTAAACACTTACCACTTTACCAAGTATTAAACACTAAGTTAAATATTTTGTTCAATAGTACCAGCCAAAGTACCAGACACTTATTAAAACACTCATAATACTGCTAACTTACTTGCGCTCCCTATGGCTCTTCATCTAACAAAATAAAGTCCCAAAATATGCACATATGTATGTTAATAACTGTACACAGAATGCTCTGATTTGCACCGGAGTTTTTGCATCTGAAAGCTAATATTCCTGGCAAGGCTTTTTTCGACACACAATAAATCGCATAAATTTATAAAAGGGCGTGCCCATAAGCTAAAATATGTTAAAAAATCATAAAATTATTTTCAAACTGCAATAAATCAGGAATGACTCAACGAATTGGAGTACTGGTTTTTTCTATTAAACTTTGAAATATTTGCTATCATTCTACATTAATTAAAGCTAACAATTATTTTCGACTACTATTAAAATATTGAAAATAAAGGAACGATTTTTTCAAATACGTGGTGTCCATGAAATATATACTTAATTAGATCAGTTCCAGCTTCGACAAAATATATAATACAATTGTTTGCTCTGTTTATTGTAGGTATAGCAAAAAAAGCCTTAGTATGAGTTTTTATGAACAATTTCGCAAGTCACTGTATGTATTGTATGTATTGCCGCGATGTGGCATTCAAGCTCTCACCTTGCAGTTGCTTTGTTAGCAGTTAGTTAAATGGCTATTTGTTTAGTTGGCTTTTAGCGCAGCTGTTTAGTTACCACTTTTTTCCACTTTCTTCTATTTTTTTTAAATATTACAGCATACATATTTGCATGCATATAACCACTTTTGTAATTTTTTGCTCTTGAATACAGGATGCTTTTCAATAAAAATAATTTTACATTTTTAGATTAGATATATAAAACAACAATGCAGAGTCTTTTTTCAAATTTAATAAAAATAAAATCTTTGAATTAATTGAATGACTGATGGGATTAAATTTCCAGTGACAATGTTGCCTATCGGCATAATTCTCGCAGCTTTTCCGACCCACAAACTGATAGGAAATATTTTATCTATATATAAAGAAATTAAGCCGAAAAAAAGTGTGCGTTTGTCCGGGGTAATCTCAGCAACGCGCTTAGGGAAAACAATGAAAGTTTCACACATTATTGGTGTTGCTTTGGCAAAGGTTTCTGTGAAGTTTGGTTGAAATCCGATAACGCGTGTGCGTGCGGTGCGTCGGTTAAGTGAGTGTGTTTTTGCTATTTGCCGCACGTATTTTTTGTACCGCACATAGCATTCATTAGAATTGGATACATTTTGGTCGTGTGTGTCTGGGCCGATTATTATGAAATTTGGTATATATATATATTTTTCCACGGTGAAGGTTAGTATAATATGCTTATTGATTCCACTCGCCACCAGGTGGCGCTGCCGAAGGCCAAAACGAGGACCCGGGTAACCCTAGGATGTGTTTTTACATTATGGGTATCAAATCAAAGCTACTGATGAGTGCTTTAATACAGAGTATTTTTTAGATCTGTGAGTGACCAGGGTCTCGAGATATAGCCGAAAAGGGGGACCAAGGTACCCTTGGATGTGTTTGTACAATATGGATATCAGATGGAAGCTGTTGATGAAAGCTTTTAAGTGAAGTAATTTTTACTACCCGTTTCCGGGATAAAGAAAGGAGATGGAGCTGGAGATGGAAGAGGAAAAGGAATAGCTACAGGAAAAGGAAGAGGAAGAGCAAGAGGAAGAGGAAGAGGAAGAGAAAGAGGAAGAGGAAGAGGAAGAAGAAGAGCACTCCTTTGATTGAGTATAGTATGCTTAAATCGGTGAATATTGGCACAATGAATACGATCTGTCAATATTGTCATGCATTAAAATTCAAGTTTGAAACACCTGGCATGTGCTGTGCAGGCGGCAAAGTTAAATTATCGATTTTAAATCCACCACCAGAACCGCTGAACTCATTGCTCTCAGGTGAAACACCAGAATCAAAGCATTTTTTGAAAAACAGTCAAACATATAACTCATCATTTCAAATGACTTCTTTTGGGGCTGATAAAATTGTGAGAGACTTATTTACTTGCCAACATTTAAGGTGATTGACTAAAATGGTTTATCAAACAATAACATCCAAATTCATGATTTATTTGATTTCAACAAGATCCCATTTTTTGACACTTCTGTATACTCCTTTCAGATACAAGGTCAAATTTATCATAGAGTTGCTTCATTATTGCCACTCCCTGAACAAAATCACAAATTTTTGCAAGTTTACTTTGTTGGAAATACCGAGACAGAGATTGATTTACGATGTGCAATTAGTCACATGTTCAAACACTCAAACTAACTACAAATGTACGTGTTCTAATGCAAAATGATCAACCAGCTACTGAATTTTCAAAGCAATTATTGGATATTGGAAATAGCAAAGTTCCTGTCGATAATTTAACTGGCTTAATAACTTTACAACCAAACTTTTGTCAAATAAGTCAAACGAAAGAACAGTTAATTCAAAGTATTTTCCCAAATTTGCCTCAAAATTAAAAAAAATCATGATTGGCTTAGTGAACGAGCCATCATGGCCTGCAAAAATAAAGATGTGAATGAAATGAATGCGGCTATTTTTGGCTAACATACCAAGTCCAGAACAAACATATCGATCCGTTGACACTGTTACAAATCAAGATGATATTGTAAATTATCCCACTGAGTTTTTGAATTCCCTTGATTACCGCCACACATGCTAAACTTGAAAATAGGAGCACCGATTATTATGTTGAGAAACATAAATCAACCACGACTATGTAATGGCACTCGATTAACAGTTAAGAGATTGATGAATAACGTCATTGAAGGAACAATTTTGAATGGAAAATACTCTGGTGAAGACGTTTTAATACCGCGAATACCAATGATACCATCGGATATGCCGTTTGAATTCAAATGTCCTGTTCGCCTTGCCTTCGCGATTACTATTAATAAGTCACGAGGCCAAACTTTAGCAATTTGTGGTATTGATTTAGAATATCCATGTTTTTCTCATGACCAACTTTATGTTTCATGCTCAAGAGTTGGTAAGCCATCGGTATAGTTCATTTCAATAACGCATGGAAAAATGAAGAATATTGTATACCAAAGAGCATTTCAATAAAAAAAAGTAATAAAGTAAATCACATCAAATGTTTTTTAATTGCTACTACTATTCAAAACTTCTTTCATTACTTTTCGTGCGCGAGAATTTTTATAAAAAACACACAGTATTTTTCGGCTTAATTTAATTAATTAATCTAGATTTTTTTAAAGACGACCAGCGGAACGGGCGGGTTTTCGCTAGTATTACTATAAAAATAGCCTCGGACAAATCCAAATATCGCTAAATTCGAAAAAAACAGTCGCAATGGGATTCTACTTGCACTCTTTGCCATAAAGAAAAATAATAATTTTTTCTCCCACACAATAAAAAAAAAATTTAATTACTCCGGTAGGCTTACAGGGTGAACGATATGAAGTGTTATCAACTTCACACTGCTTGTATCTGTAAAACAGCTCATGACATCAACGTCAAAATTGTTCTAATGACAGTTCAATATATTGTTTATAAGCCATCAAAAGCATTTGCGTCTCAGTTTTGTTGATTTGTTTTGTTTCTGTGATGGAATTCAAACGTAATAGTGTGTTTGCGTTATATTTGGCTAGAAAATCACAACCAGCCATTGTTCGTGAGCTCAGTCACCTCAAAGTGAATAAAATGCTTCTGTATCGCACTATAAAACGTTACACTGATAGTGGTAGCATTGCAAAACGATATGGAGATGGACCAAAAAAAACCGCAACAGCACCAGAAATGGTTCGGAAAGTGAAGGCTCGACTTGAGCGAAATCCACGTCGAAGTGGAAGAAAAATGGCCAAAAAGGTATGAAAATATCGCAAGACAGCATTCGACGCATATTGAAAAATGAGCTCAAGGTGAAGGCTTACAAGTTTCAAAACGCACACGACCTTTCACACCAGCAAAAAAAGTTCGGTGCGAAAGAGCAAAGGAGTTGTTGCGCTTGCACGAACGTGGCAAACTTCCTAACATTGAGTTTTCTGATGAAAAAAATTTCCCAATTGAGCAGTTCATAAACACTCAAAACGATCGTGTTTACTTGACAGAACGCCCATACGAGAATTTGAGCCTACGTATAGCCACTCGAAGCAATTTCTCATCGCAAGTAATGGTTTGGGTCGCAGTGAGCGCTGATAGACGCTCTTCAGTCGTTTTTATCGAGCCTGGTGCCAAAGTGAATGCGACTTATTATCGGGAAAATGTTTTAGAAGCTGCTTTAGAGCCGTGGACCCGCAAACATTTCGGTCGTATACCATGGACGTTCAAACAGGACTCGACACCGTCTCATAAAGCTCGTGTGAACCAGGAATGGTTAAAAAATCATGTTCCACACTTCATTTCGTCCACACAAGGGCTTTCGATCTCTCCAGACGCAAATCCGATGGACTATTCCATCTGGTTCATTTTGGAGAGCTAGGTGAGTACTAAAAAATATGCCAGTATGGATGCGCTGAAAAAAGCGATTATACGAGAATGGGCCAAAATACCTCAAGATGCAACTCATTTTTTGACGGTTTGAAGGCTATAGTCAAGGTGAAAGGTGGTCATATTGAGCTAAAGTGAGTATATGTTAAAATTGTGATCATTTTTGAACAATTTTGTCTTTGAAATCAATAAAAACTAATTTCACACAAAAAAGTTAGGGTGTTTTGAATAGGTAACACTTCATATCGTTCACACTGTATATATAAAGATATACCCATAAAAAATATAAAATAAAATACGTACTCACACATCGACATTTGAACCAGTTTTGATTTTTTTTCTTTTCCTTTTTTCATGTATACTATTTCTCCAAAAAAAGTATATTTTATTGTCTAATCAGAATCATAAACTCCGACATTAGAATTTTATACAAAAATTAATTCCACCCATTTTCATTCCAATTTGAAGGAGTTTAATTAGAATTTCTGCGAAAATTTTTGGGATGCCGTTTTATATTTAGTTTATAAAATTTTAGTGAACAAAGTGCAAGTTTGAAATTGCTAGAAAATATCGCTGATTTTTTATAACTGTTTTTCTTAACTGTGTAATGCATTGTTTCCTTATAAAAAATGTCTTGCATTCGTTATATAGAGAAGCGCGCGACACCGTCAAGGGAAAAAGTCATACAAATTCAAATAGATTTTTCACTAATTTCAAGCTTTCAGTTTGATGTACTAAAACTTAATAAAAAATAAAATTACATATACTTATAAAAATTGTAAAAATAAAAAATTTCATAGAAATTCTAATTTAAAATCGCGGAATTGGAATGGAAATAGTTTGTGGGATTTTTGTAATTTTTGTGTAGTTTGCAATTTGGACGTACATAGTTTTTGCTATTGAAAATGAAATAAACTTTTATAAAATAATGAAAACTAAAAAAGGAAGCAAAATAATTTACCAAAACTTGTTGAAAAGTTGACGTGCTATCACTTGCTGCGGGCTGTGTGTTTGGTATGCTACTATTTCGAAAATCATTTAATACATTTGCGCTCACAATTCGTGTTTGGGTCATCCTTGGCGCAAATGTTTGCTATAAGCTTCACTTCTTCTGGTTTTGCTTTTATTTGATTTTTGTCTGTAGCGCAATTTTTTATTAGCACAATTTTCCTTACCTCATAGCCGCCGGTGAGTAATAAAAATCAGGGCGAACATGATGAATTTTCTCAGGGAAAAATTGTGCACTGAAAGAGTTCAGCTAACAAGGCACATACACATAGACAGGCATGCATGCGGAGGCAAGCACTTCATACTCTAAGCGCTGCAGTGAGCTTATCAAAGTGCCCAAACCAAAGTTTTTGCGGTGGACTTTTTCTAAGTTTTGGTTTTTGTAATGTTTTCATACGGGCAGAAAAGTTTTCTACCAATTTAAAGCAATACTTTTTTTCCAGCAAACACTTAACACGTGTATGTGTGTAGATATATTTGTATTTATTCATGTATATATGCCGACAAAGGGCGAAGGATTTTAATTAAAAAAATACGTAACTTTCGCCTTTTCAATAATATTATAGTTGAAATTTAGAACTTTCATGAAACACAAAGACATTGTGGGCCGGTGGAATGCATAAATGGAAATTTCTGCATTCGTTAAATGAAAAGATATTATAAATATTCATGTTGAGATGCATAAGTGACCAATGTTAAAGTCGCTCGTGTTCTGTAAATGTTGAAAATAGGAAAGAGCAAGTCACAGGAATGAAACCAAAATATAGAAGTTATAAATTATTTATGCATTCATTTTTGCGTATTTTTTTATACACGTTGCAGAAATTGACTAAAGCTTCTGGTATATCTCTTTTGATGGTTTGCAGAAATTTATTTATGTAATACTGTATGTACACATTTATGTACTATATAAGACACTGCACGAGGGTTGCACCCAATAATGAAAATATAGTAAAATAATATTGAAAATGGAAGTAAATATACTTTGACATTCACATGAACCAATGTTCACACCACTTTTGCCTCTTCGAAGTGGGTACCTCCAAAATGAGCTAAAGCTTCTTCAGGCATTGAAAGACGTTCACATTCAATTATATTTTTGATGTTCAGAAGCAAAAAAAAAATTATTATATAGCAAGGAGTTGGCTCGCT
Source organism: Anastrepha fraterculus (assembly GCA_037575425.1). Taxonomy (NCBI): domain Eukaryota; kingdom Metazoa; phylum Arthropoda; class Insecta; order Diptera; family Tephritidae; genus Anastrepha; species Anastrepha fraterculus. The sequence goes on along the minus strand of JAYXIM010013465.1, from coordinate 11,906 downwards.
TCGCCGGAAGTGGCCAATTTCCGAACATTGTGTTTTCTGACGAGAAAATTTTTCAAATTAAGCAATTCGTAAACTCACAAAACGATAGGGTTTATTTGACCGACCGTTCATACTAGAATTGGGGTCATCGATTGGTCAGCAGGAGGCAGCACCTGCCACAGGCGCTGAAAACATTTTGCTTTTTTCAAAAATGTTTTTATATTGAATTTTTTTATGTAACAACTTTTTAACTACATATACTCTTATACGAGGGGTGCCTTTTATATGTCGGGATTAGAGAACAAAAACAAATTTTAATCATCGAAAATCACTTTATTGTTTTTCAAAATATTCTCCATGAAGATCTATACACTTTTGCATGCGTTTGAACCAATTGTCGAAGCACTTTTGCCTACTCTGAATGAGGTACCTCCAAAACATGCATTCTGAATGCCGTAACCGCTTCTTCAGGTGTCGAAAAACGTTGACCTCTCAGTTTGTTTTTTACGTACGGGAATAAACACAAGTCATTCGGTACCAAGTCAGGACTATACGGCGAATGACCCATTAATTCGATGTTTTGGGTGCTCAAAAATACAGTTGTTTGAGCCAATGTGTGAGAGCTCGCATTGTCCTGGTGAAGAGTGATCCGTCTTTGGCGATTGGTTTTCCTAATTTCTTGGAAGACAATTGGCAAACAAATGCTTGTGTACCTCTCAGAATTTACTGTTCTGCGTTGTTCTAGTGGTACGGTTGCGACATGTCCAGTTTTTCCGAAAAAACAGGCGACCATTTGCTTGGAAGTGCTTCGTGCGCGAACAACTTTTGTTGGATTTGGCTCATCTTGAAACACCCATACAGTCGACTGCTGTTTACTTTCGGGCTCATTTGCGTAAATCCATGATTCATCACCTGTCACGATGTCATAGACGTGTTTCGAAGCCCCGCGATCGTATTTTTTGAGCATTTCCTTCGACCAATCGACACGAGCCTTTTTTGAGCGATTGACAAATTGTGTGGGATCCAACGCGAACAAATTTTTTTGACAGTCAAACGTTTATGCAATATTGAATGTATGCTAGTCCCACTAATGCTTAAGATTGTCTCAATCTCACGATAGGTCACATGACGATCTTGCAATATCAGTTCGCGCACAGCATCAATGGTTTTCGGAACAACAGCTGATTTTGGACGACCTTCACGAAATTCGTCTTGGAGTGAATTACGACCACGATTGAATTCACCATACCATCGATAAACACTGGTCCTTGATGGAGCTTCATCGCCATAAAATGAATTAAGTTCATCCATGCAATGTTGCTGAGTTAATCCACGTCGAAAATTGTAAAAAATAATCGCACGAAAATGTTCACGATTTAATTCAATTTTTGGACCGAGATGAATCTTTTAAGTTACTGTAAACAACACAAATAGCGCTGGTATTTCAAAACGTTCTGAGTACTTAAAAGCCAAAAAATGTCAAACTTTGCGGTACAGCTGTCAGTTGCCAGATTGCAACACCAGGGTTGCCAAATCCCGACATATAAAAGGCACCCCTTGTAATACAGTATCAAACTAATGAAATATCTAATAAAGCACTTCAATATTACTAAACTCTTATCAAAACAGTACCTGAAAACTTTTCATGTGTTCTTTTTTCTTCTCATCTTTTGCAGGTAATTGAACTACGAGGTGAAACTCAAATGGGTACCTTGGCTGCTAGAAAAGAAACTTAGTTGTGAGTTTTCAGGAATTCGGCTCTCTTCACAGAAACAAGTACGATATTCCTAGTTTTTATTTACCGTCACAAGGAAATGAGGGAATAACTTGCGGGTGCTGCTAAATGTTCGAATACTACAAGTATGTGCGAGTATGTTACGGTAACTGTAGAGGGGATAATATATTCCTGTTAAGGCGAAGGAGAACATTTGGCTGTAAAGTAACTTGAGTGGTGTGGTGTGCTTTGACATGCACCATTGCTTAATATTATATCTAGTAGCCTATTGTGGTGGTCGCTAGAAATGCACACTTTTCGTGCACATATCATTTTCATACCAAACGACAATAAAATGAATATATCAATAAATAAAGTATATATCAATGAAAATATTTATAATAAGCAAACAGAAGTCTTAGAATAATAAGATGTTCTAAGCTCTCTTACATACTTGCATAAGTAAGATAGGAATGTGTGGCAGCATAACAATACAAACTGGAATGCCATTCACTTGAAGAATGTTTAATAAAAGAAATAAGAGCATGAAAAATTACTCTGTAAAAAAGAATTTCTTTCTATGCAACAGCTTACCAAGCGCATATCATGCACACACTTAGGTAGATAATATTGAAAAAAAAAAGCAAAAACAAAAAAAAAAAACAAATTCAGTGTAATGATTCCAGTAAATACAGAGAGAAAGATATATTTGATGCATTAATAAAAAATTTGAGAATATTCTCTAGAAACAAATTACTTGCATCACTCACAGTGTTGGATAAAAGTCGCAAGTGTAACGGCAAAAAAAAAAACTGAAAAAAATGTGGGTGAAAAGTTTTCCATATTATAGCATGCAATTTTTTGGTTTTGCCTATTCTCCTGTTTTAGAATATACACATACATACGTACTTGCATAATGTCTTGTTGCTCGTCGTTGTCGCTTGGCTGGCATTGAGTATTGCCTTTGGTGCATTGGTGTTTCATAAATAAATGACAACTCATTAGTGTATAGACCAAGGACTTTTTGCAATGAATGCTTGTAGCAGATATTTAGGTACAAGTTCACGTTAGGGTGGTCCGTTTTTTCGTTTGCTTAGGTAAAAGTTAATATTAGGTTGGATTGTCTTTTTCGTTCCAATGTTCCAACTTTGGAGAGGTTGATAGAATTTCACTTAAGACTAACTATAGATAAAAATCTTATATCTACATCACAACATGCCTACACGAAAGGGAAATCGGAAGAGACAGCTCTACATAACCTTGTTTACACGGCAGAGAGTTCATTGCACAAACAGGAATTTATTTTAGCTGCTTTTCTTAATATTAAAAGAGCCTTTAACAATGTTGAAGGGGAGGTAATCACTGCAGCACTCACTGATCTTGGGGTAGAACCGGGCTTGGTAGGCTTCATTGACAAAATGCTAAATAGCAGGATCATTGACGCGAATCTAGAGAAATCGGTGCTCAGGAGATTAGTGAGTAGCGGTACACCGCGAGATTGAGTCCTCTCACCCTTTTTCTGGAACGCAGTTGTAAATAAACTTCTGTTAATACTGGAATCGGTGGGCTGTAAGGTGATAGCTTACGCCGATGATGTTGTTATTTGCTGTCTCTGGTAAATTTGTATCTACATTAAGAGGCCTAATACAAAATGCTCTAGATACAGGGTTGCCCATATTCGACGGACCTATGTGTTTTTTGGGCCCATTCCAATCGACGAGGCTTGTCCGCAGGCAACAATCTCTACATCAATTGAATCTTATACGGGAATAAATGCAAATCAATGCGAATAATTCGTTGTAAAGTGGTCCGAGCAATGCCCAACTGCTGAGAACGGCGATTTTGGGATGGCCTTGGCGACGTCTCAACACTGACCCGTACAAGAGCAATATTCTCATCCGATCGCCTTGGTCGTACCTTTCGTACAAACGTTTAATGGTGTTCTTAGAAGGCGCACTTTTCACATTATTTCATTTTTTATACGCACGTTGAGTTTTCACAATTTACTTCTTTTGTTGAATGTAAATTTCAACAATTTGGGAGCGCTCGCGTGGCGTGTACTGTTCGATGGTAAAAATCTGCTTGGACTGACGCTTCCAACGCGGTATATCATTAAGCGATCTGACGTTTCTGTCAAAAGGTACAGGGTTGCCAGATGGGTCCGTCGAATATGGGCTACCCTGTATACTTTCTAGGTGGGCAGAAAAGTGTGGTCTAGGAGTCAACCCAGGCAAAACACAAATCATATTGTTCACTAGGAAACACAGAATCACTGAGCTAAGTCCAATTATGCTCAAAGGTGAAGCTCTTGTGATTTCGGAAGAAACCATGTACTTGGAACTAAACATAGATATGAAATTAACTTGGATGTCAAACATCTTAGAAAGAGTTAGAAAAGCGTACCTAGCTTTTATGCCTGCAAAAGAGCTTTAGGTAAGACCTGTTGAATTAAGCCTAAGGTTGCTCATTGGTTGCTCATTGGCTTTAACTGCTGTCGTCAGACCGATTATCCTATATGTAAATGTTGTCTGGTGGTGTGCTATGCAGAAAAAAAGAGGTTGTCTGTAAAGTCGGTTTACTGACGATAGTTTAACGTGACAACGTCATAAGAAAATATTGATGGAATGGTTGCAATTTTCAAAACAAAATTTTAATTTTATTTGTTTGATAGATATTTTGTATGGATATAGAGGAGGAGGTAAATGGAATTGCAATGGAATAGGTCAAGTTACATTTACACAAACGTGAAAAATGACGAAACATTTATCAAATTCATGAAAGATATCTTCAATTTCGATTGTGCATCAGACGTTAATAAGTCAACAACACTAAGAGGCACCATCATCGATTTGCCTTTTTCAATACACTTTACACTCGAAACACTCCCTTTCATTTCCTACATTTTCTATCATTCTCAGCAGAGAAATGGTTCATTACCATGCACACAGGAAGAAGGCATATGCAAATACAAGTATGTGAATTTATATACCTACATATGCGCATATATGTACATACATACATATATACGCTCACTTAAGTAGGAAAGAGCAAGATGTCGAACGTTGCCGTTCGTTTGCTTTGTTCGTTCCGCGCTTTCGCTTGCAGTTCATTCAAGGTAACGACAAATGAGCAAGGTAACTACAAATGAGCAAAGTAACGACAAATGAGCAAGGTAACGACAAATGAGCAAGGTAACACTAATGAGCAAGGTAACGACACATTTTTTCGTGCGTGCAGCCGGCTAAATCGAATTATAAGACGTTATCACGTCAAAAACCTATTTTAATTTATTGAATAAGGTGCAGAGGTGCATCAGCGGAATTAGCAATGTGAGGCGTCATGAAAACCACGCCATCCATGGCTTTGGAAATCATATTACATCTGCCACCCCTAGATCTCTTCTGCAAAAACACAGCGGCTTGTTCCGCTTTAAGGCTCAGAGCGAGATCACAATGGAAGACTGTCACACATGGACATTGAATCATCTTAGACTTCTATACGGATATACTCAGTGATTGTGATTATCGCCCTTCCTCCCCCTTAATTTCTTAATGAAAATCCCTTCTTGACTGGAATAGCTTGAAGAAGGTCCATCACCCAACACACCCCTTAAGATCTACAAGGACGGTTTTAAAATGGAGACCGGATAGGATAGGTTATATTGCGAAGAGCTTTCTATTATTGAATCCCATAAACTGCCGGATCACTGTAGTATTTTTCAAGCGGAAATAAACGCTATTCATGAAGCCTTAAAATGGCTAATGATAAACACAATATCATCAACAAATATCTGCATTCTATCAAACAGCAAAGCTGCCCTACGGGATCTGGATGTACTCCAAACAACATCAAGGAGTGTTTTACATTGTGGCCAATATCTAAATGAGATGGCCAAGCATTATTGTATGATATTATGCTGGGCTCCAGGCCACAGAGATATACCAGGGAGCTGTAGGACTGACCAACTTGCCAAAGAAGGTACCTGTATGCCAGACATAAATAATTGTATGGATATACCTCTCGCAACTTGTAAGCTTCTCTCTTCTGACACCTGTGAAATTGCTAGGCAAACATATCCAAGGCTAAATCTGCGTCTGTCCAAGAGTATTATAAAATTGAGTAGACTTCAAATTAGGACCTTAGTAGGGGCCCTCACAGGACATTGTCGTAGCTGCAGGAATGAGGAGGAGTTGGAAACAATTCAACACCTTTCTTGTACATGCCCGGTTCTATCCAGAAGCAGGGACCGATATTTAAGACCATACTTCTTAATGAATATAAATAATCTATACACTTTAGGTATCAACAATCTTTCACACTTTGCTAAAAGCTCAGGATGGTTCCTTATTTTTTTTAAATACTGCAACGTACACATTCCCACACAACAAATAAAAATCTTGGATTTTGCATAATTTAAATTATGAGGGATGGTGTTGCCTATCTGCATAGTCCTCGCACCCTTTCCCTTTCACAAACTGATGCCAAATATTTTATATGCCTTTAAAACTAACCTTGGACAAACACAAGTATCGCTAAATTGGAAATAAAAAGTCGCAATGGAATTCTTCTTGTACTCTTGCCATAAAAAAAACAAATTCATTTTATATCACACAAAATTAAAAAAAAAAATTATTATTACGTTGGGTTTATATACCCAAATATACCCACATGTACTATATCTTAACCAAAATGCCCGATTAGTAAGTAATTAAGAGTTAATGAGAAAATAAAAAGCACTTAGCAGAGGGCCGATAAATTAAAAATATAAAGTAAAATACATACAAACACATCGACATTTGTATATTTTATTGTCTAATCAAAATCATAAACTCCGACATTAGAATTTTATACAAAAATTAATTCCACCCATTTTCATTCCAATTTGAAGGAGTTTAATTAGAATTTCTGCGAAAATGTTTGGTATGCCGTTTCATATTTAGTTTATAAAATTTTAGTGAATAAATTGCAAGTTTGGAATCGCTAGAAAACCTCGCTGATGTTTTATAATTGCTTTTCTCAACTGTGTTGTGCATTTTCTCCATATAAAAAAAATTCGGGCATTCGTTACATAGAGAAAGCGGGGGAAAAACATACAAATTCAAACAGATTTTCCACTAATTTGAAGCTTTCAGTTAGGTGTACTAAAATTTAATAAAATAAAAAATTACATATACTTATAAAAATTGTAAAAATAAAAAATTTCCTAGAATTTCTAATTTATCGCGGAATCGCGGAATTGGAATAGAAATAGTTTGTGAGATTTTTCTAAATTTTGTGTAGCTTGAAATGAGGGCGTACATAGTTTTTGCTATTGAAAATGAAGTACACTTTTATAAAATAATGAAAACTAAAAAAAGAACCAAAAAAAGTAATCAAAACATGTTGAATGTTGAAGTTGATATGCTACCACTTGCGGTGGTCTTTGTGCTTGCTAGTATTTTAAAATTCAGTTAATCCATTTACGCTCACAACTCGTGTTTGGGTCATCCTTGGCGCAAATGTTTGCTATAACCTTCACTTCTTCTGCTTTCGCTTTTATTTGATTTTTGTCCGTAGAGCGATTCGCTTAAAGAACTGTAAATTTGGCGACTAGAAAAGTAGGTACTAAAAAATAGCTCAGCAAAAAATACGTAATGTTTACATTACTGGTTTCTTCAAATACACGATTATATAAAAAAAAGCCTTGGCAATTAAGCTTCTAATTTTTCATTTAGAACAAATTTAAGTTAGCATAAATGCCATAAATATAAATAAAATTTTACGTTTTCAACTTCACCAGTGACACCGGCGGTGGGTAGGTAGGTAGAAATGGCAGTCGGTCTGTAGACCAACTCACTTAGACCGTTGACGATCCATTGTGATACCACAGTAGAAGTTTACCACAGCAGAAGTTTACCTGATATTTCTTGCTAAACCATTTTGTTTTAAGGCCAAACCCATTGGTCTGGCTGATACGTATATCCCTAAAGTTATCAGTGTGATTTATAAATTATGAGCCAGAGTATGATATGTTAACCTAGTGGCATGCCACGCGGCACAGTAACAGAGAAGGGCTTTACCTACTCCTCATTCTTGCAGCTTTTGCAATAGTTGAAATGAGTTACGTTCAATCTTTGAGCATGTCGACCTATGACAGAGTGGATTGTGATTTAAGCAACTAGCATAGAAACGTTTTTCCTTGGCCGATTAAGTAGCATCTTTGAGTGAGGAGCACCCCATTTTTGCCAAGTTCTTTTTTTAGCATTACATGCCCTAGTCACATTTTTGCCTAACCAGATAGTTACCTCATTAATGAAATACGCTACAGTGATTAAGAAGACGAGCTGAAACGTTTACTTTTGACCTCTTACAGTGGACACCAAAGATAAATTTATCGCCAACATTATCGTTACTTTGAACCATCAGTAAAGAGTCGTAGGCAGTTTTTCCGACCAACCCACTCACATCAATTCTAGTACACTGCAATTCTAGTACAAATAACCTCTTAAAGTATTGTTCATTGAAACAATATTCCGAGTGTTATAGCTGAATGTTTAACCCTTAAATTGCGCCAGTTGCATTCTTTTTACCAACTAAATCTAGGGAAGGTAAGATGAGAACAGTATTCAGAACGTCAGAGAGTATGGTGGGTAAAAGAATTTTAATTTCTAATTGAGATTTTTAGCGATAACAAAAAGCAGAATCACTTTTAGGACAAATCGCCTAACGGTCGGATAACTTTTAGCTTTTGGAGTTTTGGAGATTTTTAGAGGAAATGCTTTAGCAGTTTATGTATACAAGAAGTTGCTATTCCCAACTTACGAAATGAACCCTGCATTTTTAAAATCCCTCGTTACTATAAAATTTAATTTGATATTGTCGTTATTATCGTATAATTCAACATTGTAACTTTGTCACATAAATCATATTAAAGGCATTCTTATTTTGATATAACGAAGAGTAAATATTTTTGTTAATAACAATTATTTCACTTGTGCAAATATTTGAATTTTTGATCGTACCAAAATGTCTAATAAATTTAATTATTTACTTTCAACACACTGGAATATACTGTATGTACTAAGCAAAATCCTTGAATACCTCATTGCTTGGCACATTGATAAAGCGAATTGATGAGAAAATGCAATTTTAATTTCCTCAACGATGATATTATAAAAGCGTTTCGCCTATACACACACAAATTTGAATGAATGCTCAAAGATCTCGTTCTCCCATGGGCTGAGCGGATGAGTTCCCAGTGAACAAAATTTGCAGAAAATGCAAAGAATTGGAGATAGTTATTTTTATGAAGGAAAAAAATCATTAAGTTTTATAAAGACTATAGCGATTTATTACTAATTCGTTAATTTAATAAATTTTTAAACTCACTTTATAACAAAATTTGTACACAGATTTAGGAACAAAGTTGACTGATATTCATACGAATATTTTGACTGGTCTTTAAAGGCTGAGTAAAATGAGTTCAGTGGCTAAAATATTCGAACAACAAAAACAAGAGCTTGATAAATTTAACTTTAAAATTCCTTCTTCTGCAAAGTGAATAAAATGGGTTTTCCTTTGAATAGCAAAAATCAAAAAAAAAAAAAAATTTAATGAACTTTACTTTAAAATGCCTTTAATATTAATTTAAATTTTCTTTTGTCTATTTATGCTTAAAAGGGGAATGGAAAAATATGCTTAAAGTCTCCAAAAATTCAACCCCAAGCCCCAAAATCCAAACTTCGACTGATTAACTGAAAAAGCGAATCGAAGAATTCGAACAACCATCATAAATTTTAAGGTTTAGCAGACCCAGTTAAAGACAACTTTCCGTGCACTTTACACAACGATCAAGGCCTGGTACCGGAGAACCAAAGTTATTGTTGGAAGAAAAAGCTGTGGTATTTATGGAATCATCAAATTAATGGGGAAGAAAATAATTTTAATAAAGACCAGCTTGTAAAAACTGCAGTTCTGAAGAGCCGTACCCATGAGCAAAGTAAATTTAAAATATCGTGAAAATATTAGAGATTTTTGTGTTTTAATTATAATAAAGTATTTAGAAAAGCTTGATTATTTTCGACCACCCATTTTCATAACATTTCACAGAAAAAAAATATATGCATCAAATATCTTTTGAAATTGTCTTTTTACCTGCGCATTTTTTTGTAAGGTAACTTCGAAAGCAATTTTTTTTTTCTTGACGTTGTTGTTGTTGTAGCAGCTTACTAAACCCTGTCAGTGCACCGTAGATTACTGGTCGTCTTCGCTCACCTAACGAGAGGCCCAGGAAACTTGCTGTTACGAGAGTTTGGGTCCAGAGGAAGAAGGGTGTTAAATGAGTGAGTTTGAGAAGGCATGTGAAAAGGTGCGGGATGCCTTCACATGCTTGACATATGTTTAGTATGTCGGGGTCAATTCTGGATAAGTAGGAGTTTAATTTGCTATAGTATCCAGAACGTAATTGTGCCAATGTTACGAGGGTTTCTCGGGTTAGCTGGAGCTCTTCATAGGAGGCATTCCATGGCTGTACCGATTGCAGTATTTTGACATGTCTGAAGTTTAACCCACTGCGTATCACTAGTTTCAGGCGGCCAGACAGGCGCAGCGTAATTTAGAACCAGCGGTTTAAGGGGCCGCCAGCAACATTTCTTTGTCTTTGTCCCAAGTACTGCCGGCTGGCCATTTGGCGGCCTTGTTGCGGTTTTGGAATTTAATAGCAATTGCGATTGTGTGCGCAGAGAAAGACCTAAAATTATCGAAGGCTACTCCTAAAATTTTGGGCTCGCTTACAGTCGGTATTGGTGTGTCGTCAACTTTGGTCTTGACACAAACCTGCGTAACACCTTGCCTTATCTTCCTCTGTTTAGAGTTGTGTTCTCGAAAAAATTACTGACGAGTGCCGACCACTCAAATAATTCGCGGACTACTTCTTTTTCAACCCTGGCGGGAGTGTATAGTGTCATCTGGTAGCGCGGAGTGGCAGACTGTGTCGAAAGCCTTCTTCAGGTCCAACGTCACTAGGGCAGTCATGTCGCAAGGGCGGTTTTGGTTAATCTAAATGTTTATGGCGGCGATACCACCACAGCAGTACTGTGTACTCTTCAGAAGCCATGCTGATGTGAGGCTGAGGTTTCGTGTAGAGTAAGAGTAGGAGGGTTTCAAAAGTTTTTTTTTTGGTCGATCGTAGGGGTTGCCGTTTTACATTTTTCGTCATAGCTTCAGCATTTACAGTCGGATCTCAAAGTGTGATATATCTATATTTTTGTCGCATAAGACAACTTTTTTTATTTCGAAATTCATTGATCTCAAATCACGCCGTTTTAGTACTCACCCACCAGATCTAAGGTCCTACCACCTTAATGGCAGTACATTAAGAACACCAAAAGCCATTCAACTTTTCTAAGCAACTTTTTGACTTTTCAGTATGTATTTATTCGAAAGGAACATTTATTGACTGAATGTCAAGGATGATCCTTTATACATTTTGTCGTCATATCTTCGGCATTTAGCAGTCGGAACTTTAAGTTGTGTTATACCTACACTTTTGGCTGCGTTTTGCTTACGTTCGCCCAAAAAATGCAGGTTTGTTTTGATATTGTCTTGCAAAAATACTTTAGATTCAGAGGTGTATGGAGAACTTTTTTGTTTTGACTTGTAAGATGGTATGGTCTACTGACGTTCATACATATATACATATATCATTTACATGTACATTTAACAAACATATCTAGTAATACATTCAGTTGCTTTTAGTTGAATTTTTATGCAACTAAAAAAATAAATATAAAAATGTGTCTTGAGCAAAAAAATCAATTTGAAGGTTAAATTCATACGAAAATTCCATGTATGTATTGTATTTGTGAAATGGGATTTGTGTTTGATGATTTTGCGCTGGCTTGAAGATTTTTAATTTGCTGATTTTTCAATGAATTTTAATACTAGGAATTTCGAGCCCAACCCCAAGCAGTAAAAAACACTAACGGAGAAACTTCTGCAAATTAATACAAATTATTGCTCTCGCTGCTCAAAGGAGCAGGAAGAAATTCGCAAAAAATCAAGCAGATATTATTTTCGAAATCGTAATAAATTTGGTTTGCTGGTTTAATGACGAAATTCGCAGAGCAGCAAACAAACTTCGCCTATATTTATGTATGTGTATGTAGCCTAAGCCCTATCGCTGATATTGTATGCACAACACACACACATACACGCATACACATACACAAATTCC
>JAYXIM010013464.1:0-43787 GCA_037575425.1 Anastrepha fraterculus | reverse complement strand
AATTTCTTCTCATCGTATGCATTGTCAAATTTGTCACAGAATTTATGGCAAGACTAAGCATAATTGGCGCTCACACCCTTTTTGGGTATTAACATTAGGAATATCAAAAAATTTGGAAAAATCTTGTTTTTGATATTTTGTAATAGTTAAGCAAAAGTTGAAAAGTTAAACAAAGAAAGTTTCTCTGTATGAACGCGGTTTTAGCCATTAACTTTTCATACTTGTTCGCGAAGTGAATACTTCTTATGTGATATCAGTAGGACAGTTGATTATTTGTTGTTTTATTTTTTTTATTTTTTTTTTTTTTGTTTTTTTTTTTTTGTTTTTTTTTCTTTTTTTGTTTATTTTTTGCTTTTTTTATTAAACAAATTTTTTTTTGGTTTTTTTTTATCTTATTCTTTTTTTTCGATTTGATAGTTTGAATATCAAAGTGATATCTTTTTTTGTTGCAGTTTTGCTTATTTTTTTAAATTGGGTTCATTCATGTAAAAATTAACCAATAACTTGATAGTGCATTAATTTCCGAGAATTCGCTCTCAAAGAGAAAAATATCAAAAAAACGTACATGAATACAAAAACAGTAACAATTTGCAAGTTTTACGAACAGCTTAATAAATTGCTGGCAAGAAAAATCACAAAACGTAAATAAAATTTCAGTTGAGCTACCTCGTACTAAATTAAAAAAAAATAATAATAAATAAATAAATAAAATAAAATGCAAAATAACGAGCTTAGCATCACATGATTTTATTTTCTCCACAATAATTGGTTGCATTTTATCGCCGCTGTCAGATGAAGAACATTCCATTAGCAATCGTATTGTTGTGGCAATCACAGCTTTCTTCATATTTTCGTTGCATGTATGTACGAGGGGAGCTCAATAAGTACCCGTGTTAGAAATGAAGACAACATTTTTTCAAATTTTGTTTTATATTTTTCAACATAGTCCCCTTTTAGAATGATATATACACTTCTCGCAAAGCTCCGGCAATTTGTTTAACCCCTCCAAAAAATAGGATTTGTCGAAGTCTTCAAAATGCCTCTCTGTCTTCGCGATGACTTTCTCACTTGAAATAAATTTCTTTCCCACGAGCCATTTCTTCCTGTTAGGGAACAAGAAAAAGTAGCATGGAGCCAGATCGGGTGAATACGGGGGTGCGGCAGCAAATCATAACACAACTTACGCAGTTTGGCGGCAACAACTCCTGATGAATTTGATGCTGCCTTATCGTGGTGAAACAGCACCTTTTTTCGTCAAATGCGGCCATGTTTCCTTCAATTTTTTACGAAAGCGGTCCAATAACTCACTGTAATATTGTCCACAGATCGTTCTTCCTTTTTCTAAAAAGACCATGAGGATGACGTCGTTCGCATCCCAAAAAATCGCCGCCATGACCTTTCCGGCCGATGGGGCTGTCTTTGCCTTCTTTGGCGCAGATTCTCCGGTAGAAATCCATTGTTTTGATGGTTGCTTAGTTTCTGGTGTGTAATGATGAATCCAAGTTTCATCAACAGTAACAACTCGACGCGAAAATTCCTTCGAATCCCGCTTAAATTGTTCCATACACAGCTTCAAAGTTAGCAATCGCGACACCCATCGTTCCATTCGTCAATTTGTTCATCGCCAACTTATCGTGTAAAATATTAAGAGCTGCTCCGGTCGACACACCTATGACCTCTCTTACTTCGCGCACTTTCGTTCGTCGATCAGGGAGAATCATGTCGTGGACTTTTTGAATGTTTTCCTCGATAACCACGTCTGCCGGGCGTCTTGATCGCTCCACATAAAAAACGGATGTTGGCCCGCGTTTAAGTTCGTTGAACCAATATCTAACTGTGGTCATAGATGGCACAGCGCCCCCATAGACAGCATCTAACTTTGCTTTTATCTCGTCGCATTTTATTCCCATCCAACAACAAAAAGCGAATTACCGAACTTTCTCAATCTTAGCGAAAATTACGAAACTCCCCTGACTCGAATAGCTGCCAAATCCAAACTGGCCTATCAATCAGTCTGAAATTTGTTTTGCCGTCGTTCGATAGATTGCTACACACGATGCTAACAGCAACTTCTCTCAGGAACGTCCTCTTTCATCAAACACGGGTAGTTATTGAAACGCCCTTGTATACACAAAAGATACCTTCAATGCATTACGGAAACTGCAGCAACGGTGACTGGAGGCTGTGGTTCAGAAGTGCATGCCTCTAAATCATTGACTGATTCGTATTTAATATACGGTCAATGTCAAAAGAAAGTATACAAACGTGAAATGTAATAATAAGGGCTTTCTTTATACGTTTGCTGGGTAATTTTAAAAAACATTTTATATTTTTTTTAAATGATATTTCATACCATAAGAATTTATGGAAAAACAAAAACAAAATTCTTACAACAAAAAAAGTTGTGAACTAAAAATCGAAAATACTTCATGTATTAGGTGCCAAAAGAAAGTGTACAAATCATCGACCACGTGTTTGCCAGATAACGGACTTGGAAAAGAACCGTTACATAGTTGCGTCTATTGTGAGAGTCATCGTATACGATTCATTTAAAGTCTTTGTTTAGTCGCTATCGGTAGTTGCTTTGAAAAAAAAAAAAAAATCGCAATGAAAAAACAAACGTCTTTGGATGTTCGGGAGCTTGTGATAAAATATCACAAGGAAGGCAAAACCTTGCGCGAAATCGGTGGAATTATTAACAGAAGTCATAATACTATAAAAAAAATTATTGACAAGAAACAAAAGTATGGCAAGCTGGAAAATCGTCCAAAATCCGGCAGACCAAGGCGACTAAATGTTGCTGAAATAAGGTCGGTTGTGAGAAGTGTGAAAATAAATCCGTCAGAAAGTGCTATAAAATTGTCCAAAAATATTTCACAAACGTCTGGAAAGTCGGTTAGTGCTAGCACAATTCGTCGAGCATTGTATGCGAACGGTCTCTATGGGCGAGTTCCGCGGAAAAAACGTCTTATCTCGAAAACCAATCAAATAAAGCGATTAAACTTTGCTAAAAAGTACCAGTATAACGGCGTTTCATTTTGGAATAACGTACTATTTAGCGACGAAAGCAAATTTGAGGTTTTCGGCAAGAAAAAAGCAACAAAAATTTGGCGAACCAGAAATACGGCACTTGCAGAAGGTAATGTAGTATCCACTGTGAAGCATGGGGGTGGCTCGGTGATGGTGTGGGGGTGTATGGCCGCTGGCGGGGTAGGTAATTTGACATTCATAGAAAGCACTATGAATAAAATAGACTATCTCAACATATTGAAGAATAATCTGCGCCCTAGTGTCGAAAAATTGAGCTTGGATCGGTCTTGGGTATTTCAACAAGACAACGACCCTAAGCACACTGCGAAAGTTGTCAAAGAATGGTTGCTATATCACGTACCCAAGCAATTAGATCACCCTCCCCAGTCACCGGACCTCAACCCCATTGAGCATCTGTGGGAACACCTAGACAGACAAATCCGAAAAAAAACCATTACTAGTAAGGATATGCTCAAAGCCGCGATTTCTGAAGAATGGCAGAAAATTGCACCAGAAGTGACTGCAAACCTTGTTAATTCTATGCCACGACGTTTGCAAGCAGTGATAAAGGCAAATGGAAAGCATACAAAATACTGAATATGGATCCTGCTCTTCTGTGCACTTTCATTTGACGCCTAAACTATGAAGTATATACGATTTTTCGTTCATAACTTTTTTCGTTGTAATAATTTTGTTTATGTTTTTGTATAAACTCGAATAGTATTAAATATGAATTAAAAAAATATAATATGTTTCTTTGTATCACCCATCAAAGTATTGAATAAAGCTAATATTAATACATTCCAAGTTTGTACACTTTCTTTTGACATTGACTGTATGACTTCCAATAAACTTTATAAATTTTATCTAAAATATATTTACTTGCATTCTCCATTTTAATCACCATTTTTATCTAAATTTAGAGCTTTGACTCAATTCGCAAATTTTAATTCGTGTTTATTTTTACTTTGCGATCAGCTGTTTTTCTCACTTGCAAATTCGTACAAGTAAAAATTTATTCAGTAAAAACTTGCCACTTCCCCTCAAAATGAATTGTCATTTTGCTCTCTCCCTTTCCCCTACTTTGCAAGTTTTTTTGGATACATGAACACCAAAATTTTATAATTTTAACAATTCATACAAATGATTTGCTTCATGAACAGACAAAATCCACGTACGTTTTTTATGCTGCAGCTATCAACTTACTATACAGTAGGTTCTGTTTTTATGCGGCTTTTTTTTATGCGGTTTTGAAATAGTGCGGTTTTTTTTTAAATTACAAAATGCATGTCGACCTATCGGGAATTGTACATATAAACAAGATTCTAAACCAGCTAAGCAAAAACTCATCACAGATTACATCAGAAATGCTAACCCTACAAGTATGGAAGATATATAAAGATATAATTTTCAAAGATACAATATTTTGTTTAAGCGATTTTATTTAATTATTTCAGATTCATGCGGTCTATGGAACGTATCTATAGTAATAATATGGGACTAGTGCCCTTTTTTATGCGATTATTTCAGATTTATGCGGTTTTAGCATTTGAAACGTATCTATAGTTTTACTATAGAACTAGTAGCTTTTTTTATGCTGTTTTTTTTTATGCTGTTTCTTGCGGAACGTATCTACCGCATAAAAACAGAACCTACTGTATATGAATTCGCCTTCCTTACTCGATTGAATTTTCATTTACCTATGTGCATGTACTCGTAGGTATGTAAAATGCGCTTATCATTGAGCGCTGAACATTTTTTTTTGTTTGTTATTGTTTTTATACTTATGATAATTACCTTCAAATTGCTATTTTCATCCTTCTGACATTGACATACTTTTCCCCCCGATAACTGAGTGACGTATGCCTCATCTTCATGTGCATATAAACTCTATAAAAATTTATTTTAGAATTTTTTTTAAAAGTTCAGTTACAAAAAAAAACGTTTTAAATTACTAACCTTCACTGTGTACTTCACTTTTTTGTAAAAAAGTAATTTTTGCATTACTCTCATGTCGATTTTGTTTGCACTTTGAAAGTTTACATTAAATACAACAACAATTGCATAAAAGACGAACACTATAAACTAATATTTGTTTTATTTTTTATTATTTTATTTCTTGTTTTTTACACCGAAATCCCGTTTCTACATTTGCCGTGCGCCAGTGCACGCTCACAACTATCCAGCTCATATTTGAATAAAGCATAAACCTTGCGCTAGCCCTCAGTGCGAGTCGTGAGCAAGCGCAACTACTAGAAAAAACAGTTTTAAGGTGAATTGTGCCTACATTAGAGTTCAGGGCAGCGACCAAAATGTAAATTCTTCTCTGCAATTCTCTTTAATTTTCTCCACGTGCAACTATTTAGATATTTGTACTACTATGGTATGTATTATAACTGGTTGCAATTGCTGGTGCACGTCACTACACATTTGCATAACCAGTTAGACACGCGCTGACCGCCCAAACCGCTTGTGTTTATTTAATTAATTTATTATTTTTATGTTCAAGCGCCAGAAAGTCTCAGACGAAAAACGATTCTCACGCCCACTACTTTAATTGCCAGCCGCGTATGTGAATCTGCGACGACTTAACGGTTTCATGCTCTCGTTTTGGTGATCATAAACTTATAAATGAATAGTTAATGTTACATAGATTAAGACAAGTGGGAGAAGTGTTGTCATTAAATTAAAACCGAGAGAATAAGAACCTTTTTTGAAACTTTAAGAAAGCAACAAGAAAAGTACAAACTCTCACACTTTTAATAGGAAGGTGGACAAGTGAAGACGGATAAAAATTAAGTTCACTGAGTAAACTGTCAAATATACGAATGAGTAAGTGCAAAAATAGTTGTATACAGTGGTGGTGAACTACTTAATTAAGTACGGCACTTGTTGACTGCGAGAAGTGTGAAAACGAGGAAAAATTTAAATTTACCGCATATTTAAAATAAATTTAAATTCTTTAATAAGTTTTTAATAAAATTAGTGGTGATAAAATTGCAATATATTATATTTAATTTATTTGAAATAATTTGTTTAATAAATTTTTTAGAAAAGGTAATAAATAATAAAAAAACTAAAAACTACAAACATTAATCAGCCAATAGTACCTGAATGAAAAATATCGCGAAAAATATATTGACCTGTAAGACTGCAAGAGGAAGCGGGCAGCCGTGGTAATAGCGCAGACACACCACTTTAGCGAAGTCCTCAACCATCTGTGTGATTCTTCTGGTAGAAAAATGTGACACACAGATGGCGATCCAAGCAGTAAAGAAGGTGTTTTTCCTAAGCAACGACAAGTGGGCATTCCCACTACTTAGGACTGATAGCGGCAGGCTAATCACCGACCCTGTCAGAAATCAAATAGATTAACGAAGCCAAGGCAAGACTGAGTCTTGTCCGAGGCCCTATGCTCCCGAGTGGAGTGAACAAGGAAAAAAAAGACTGCAAGACAACATATGTATGACTGTGAACTATGGACGCTAAAAGCTAACGAGACAAAACAGCTAATGTGCTTTGAAAGAAGAGTGCTCCGAAAGATCTATGGTCGGCTTAGACTGGCAGATGGCACTTATCGCCTTAGATGCAATACCGAACTGGAAGATATAGTTAAGAAAGAAACTATAATAAGATTTATTAAGTCTCAACGACTTAGATGGATGGGACATGTGGCCAGAATGCCAAGGAAGCGATTAACGAGAAAGGCACTAGATCTTCGCCCAATTCGAGAAAGAAAAAGCGGACGCCCGAGGAAAAGGTGGCTAAGATGTTGGAGGGAAGTGGCTGTAAATCGAAATCGAAGGACTGTGACGCTAAGAAGAAGAAAAAGACTGCAAGACGGTACCTAACGAAGTAGAAATCATGAAATTAAACTATTAGCAAAAAAATGAAACTGTAAAAATCTATATAAAATCTCAGAGGATAAGTTGGCTCGGACACGCGTTTAGAATGGCCAAGAAGAGAACAACTCGAAATGCAGTTGAATTACGCTCTAATGGAAGAAGACCACGCCCCAAAAAGAGATGGCTCGAAGACGTGGAAGTTGAACTTGAAAAGACAAACGTGTGACAGTGGGGGAAGGTAGTCTTAGATAGAGACAGATGGCGCAAGGTTGTGAATGAAGCAATGATTCACCAAGGACAGTGATACTAAGAAGAAATGTTAAAATATATTTCAAAGTTTTCAACTAATAAACTTGAAATATTTTCAAAAACGACGTCTAAATGTCAGTAGTGAATGATTCATTGCTGAAAAATTTTCAAGAAACTAGATCCGTCGAGGATAGAATAAGGACTGGCAGACCAAAAACTGGGCGTTCTGTTGAGAATATTACTGCTGTACTGCAAAGTTTTGCTAAGCAACCTGTAGAAGGCGACGTTCTCAAAGCAGTAATTTTAAAAAACATGCAACTTTATTAAGAAAACATAGCCATAATCAATAAAATAATATAAAACATATTAAAAAAAAATTGTCAACATGACTTGCAACTGCCGTGTTTGGGCAAGGTTTAAAAGATCAAAGACCGAAGACATTGACAATATTGAGAACAGTATGATCTTGTTTAGAGTGTATTGGAAACATGATAGGTAGGGTTAGTATGTTAAAATGGCTGCTGAGAATGATATATTGTCACCAGAGTTTGCGATTGTGATGCCCTGCTGAAACGACTGACGGGCTAGTGCTTCCGTAGTCTTCAGGTATTCAAGCACATTCAAAACTAAGTCGCTATTCAATTGGTGGTACAAGCAGTTGAAACGATACCTTATCCTGACTCTGAACACTGGCTCGCATATGAACCTGCTAGAACGCTTGCGCGACATCCCTGTATCTGGATAGATAAACCAGCTAATCACTTAAGATGACGACTGTGCATGGCGCGAAGATAGCGGCTTGAAGCGGAGACCCAAAAGAAAATAAGATGGAGCAAAGTAACTTACAAAATAAAAAACTAGAAAAATCCAAATAGGCATAAAAAACCAAAACTTAGATGATGTGAGCAGCGCTTTCCAGAATAGTAATAGAATGAAGCAGACTCCTGCTTTAAAGACCCCACAATTTGCGAAACATCTTGAAGTGAACGCTCTGTGAAATGAAGAGTGAAACTCGCAGGGCAGAAAACCACATCGCGTTGGCCAGTCACCGCTGGAGATGAACAAAGTTACTACGCGTGGTCGCCGGTAATAGAACGTAGTATAGAAGGCACATAGGATTTTATATTTTATAAAGAACTCCAGCTATATACTCTGCTTCTCTAAGATGCGAAATGCGAAAGAAATATAAATTGCCTTAAACAAAAATGTATTGGTTGTGTTAAATCTAGAGTTGTTCAATTAAGATCAATTGAGAATGTAAGAAAAGTAATGTAAACCGAGTATGGAATTGTACCGATAAATCAATCAATGAGGTACCAGAAAATACGATACATCCATGAGATGAAAATGAACTCTCATTAAACCGAACTTTGTATATAAATAATTATTGATATCGGTATTAATTATTCCTCAGCATGCATCAAATTTTGGTTTCCGTCGACGAACGAGGTTCTGTGTGACTATAAGTCCATTGGTAACCCACTGGACGTAAAATATTAAGTGAAAAAGTGTATCCTAATAGCGGTCGCTCCTAAGCAGGATTCTTATAAAAACATCCGTTTCCGTTTTTTTTTTGTCAAACCAATTTGCAACGGTATCTTTTGACGATTTGCTTAAGTTTAAATGTTTAGTGCTACTTCAAAAGATCATTACTACTGAGGAACCCAAATATCTCAAAGACCGACTTATGTTTTCAAAATCTTACCATTTGATAAACTTAGTACAGTTGTTTGGTGACTGAACGTCAATACTTTTAGTTCTGTGCACATATTTGGAATAATTTACGCCTAAAAATTAAATGTATAAAAGATAACTTGCGCTTCAGACATAAATTGCTTCGTTACCTTGCCGAATATTGTTGAACGCAGTCCAATATTCTTTTTTTCAAATAATTCTAATATAATAATAATTCTAAGTATAATCTGTGGTATTAAGTTTGACTTAAGGGGTTATATACAGTTAGAAATTTCTTCTCATCGTATGCATTGTCAAATTTGTCACAGAATTTATGGCAAGACTAAGCATAATTGGCGCTCACACCCTTTTTGGGTATTAACATTAGGAATATCAAAAAATCTGGAAAAATCTTGTTTTTGATATTTTGTAATAGTTAAGCAAAAGTTGAAAAGTTAAACAAAGAAAGTTTCTCTGTATGAACGCGGTTTTAGCCTTTAACTTTTCATACTTGTTCGCGAAGTGAATACTTCTTATGTGATATCAGTAGGACAGTTGATTATTTGTTTTTTTATTTTTTTTTTTTTTTTTTTTATTTTTTTTTTGTTTTTTTTTTTTTGTTTTTTTTCTTTTTTTTTTTTTTTTTTGCTTTTTTTATTAAACAAATTTTTTTTTGGTTTTTTTTTATCTTATTCTTTTTTTTCGATTTGATAGTTCGAATATCAAAGTGATATCTTTTTTTGTTGCAGTTTTGCTCATTTCTTTAAATTGGGTTCATTCATGTAAAAATTATCAAGTAACTTGATAGTGCATTAATTTCCGAGAATTCGCTCTCAAAGAGAAAAATATCAAAAAAAACGTACATGAATACAAAAACAGTAACAACTTGCTATTCAGCTGATTAAATTGCTGGCAGGAAAAATCACAAAACGTAAACAAAATTTCAGTTGAGCTTCCTCGTACTAAACTTAAAAAAAATAATAATAAATAAATAAATAAAATAAAATGCAAAATAACGAGCTTAGCATCACATGATTTTATTTTCTCCACAATAATTGGTTGCATTTTATCGCCGCTGTCAGATGAAGAACATTCCATTAGCAATCGTATTGTTGTGGCAATCACAGCTTTCTTCATATTTTCGTTGCATGTATGTACGAGGGGAGCTCAATAAGTACCCGTGTTAGAAATGAAGACAACATTTTTTCAAATTTTGTTTTATATTTTTCAACATAGTCCCCTTTTAGAATGATATATACACTTCTCGCAAAGCTCCGGCAATTTGTTTAACCCCTCCAAAAAATAGGATTTGTCGAAGTCTTCAAAATGCCTCTCTGTCTTCGCGATGACTTTCTCACTTGAAATAAATTTCTTTCCCACGAGCCATTTCTTCCTGTTAGGGAACAAGAAAAAGTAGCATGGAGCCAGATCGGGTGAATACGGGGGGTGCGGCAGCAAATCATAACACAACTTACGCAGTTTGGCGGCAACAACTCCTGATGAATTTGATGCTGCCTTATCGTGGTGAAACAGCACCTTTTTTCGTCAAATGCGGCCATGTTTCCTTCAATTTTTTACGAAAGCGGTCCAATAACTCACTGTAATATTGTCCACAGATCGTTCTTCCTTTTTCTAAAAAGACCATGAGGATGACGTCGTTCGCATCCCAAAAAATCGCCGCCATGACCTTTCCGGCCGATGGGGCTGTCTTTGCCTTCTTTGGCGCAGATTCTCCGGTAGAAATCCATTGTTTTGATGGTTGCTTAGTTTCTGGTGTGTAATGATGAATCCAAGTTTCATCAACAGTAACAACTCGACGCGAAAATTCCTTCGAATCCCGCTTAAATTGTTCCATACACAGCTTCAAAGTTAGCAATCGCGACACCCATCGTTCCATTCGTCAATTTGTTCATCGCCAACTTATCGTGTAAAATATTAATTGCTGCTCCGGTCGACACACCTATGACCTCTCTTACTTCGCGCACTTTCGTTCGTCGATCAGGGAGAATCATGTCGTGGACTTTTTGAATGTTTTCCTCGATAACCACGTCTGCCGGGCGTCTTGATCGCTCCACATAAAAAACGGATGTTGGCCCGCGTTTAAGTTCGTTGAACCAATATCTAACTGTGGTCATAGATGGCACAGCGCCCCCATAGACAGCATCTAACTTTGCTTTTATCTCGTCGCATTTTTCGCCACTCAAAAATATAAAGCGAATCACCGAATTTTTTCCATCTTAGCGAAAATCACGAAACACGTCTTACTCGAATAGCTGCCAAATCCAAACTAGCCTATCAATCAGTCTGAAATTTGTTTTGCCGTCGTTTGATAGATTGCAGCACACGATGCTAACACCAACTTCCCTCAGGAACGCCCTCTGTCATCAAACACGTGTACTTATTGAAATGCGCTCGTATATAAAACACAAAAGATACCTTCAATGCATTTCAGAAACTGTAGCAACGGTGACTGGAGGCTGTGATTCAGAAGTGCATGCCTCTAAATCATTGACTGATTCGTATTTAATATACGGTCAATGTCAAAAGAAAGTATACAAACGTGAAATGTAATAATAAGGGCTTTCTTTATACGTTTGCTGGGTAATTTTAAAAAACATTTTATATTTTTTTTAAATGATATTTCATACCATAAGAATTTATGGAAAAACAAAAACAAAATTCTTACAACAAAAAAAGTTGTGAACTAAAAATCGAAAATACTTCATGTATTAGGTGCCAAAAGAAAGTGTACAAATCATCGACCACGTGTTTGCCAGATAACGGACTTGGAAAAGAACCGTTACATAGTTGCGTCTATTGTGAGAGTCATCGTATACGATTCATTTAAAGTCTTTGTTTAGTCGCTATCGGTAGTTGCTTTGAAAAAAAAAAAAATCGCAATGAAAAAACAAACGTCTTTGGATGTTCGGGAGCTTGTGATAAAATATCACAAGGAAGGCAAAACCTTGCGCGAAATCGGTGGAATTATTAACAGAAGTCATAATACTATAAAAAAAATTATTGACAAGAAACAAAAGTATGGCAAGCTGGAAAATCGTCCAAAATCCGGCAGACCAAGGCGACTAAATGTTGCTGAAATAAGGTCGGTTGTGAGAAGTGTGAAAATAAATCCGTCAGAAAGTGCTATAAAATTGTCCAAAAATATTTCACAAACGTCTGGAAAGTCGGTTAGTGCTAGCACAATTCGTCGAGCATTGTATGCGAACGGTCTCTATGGGCGAGTTCCGCGGAAAAAACGTCTTATCTCGAAAACCAATCAAATAAAGCGATTAAACTTTGCTAAAAAGTACCAGTATAACGGCGTTTCATTTTGGAATAACGTACTATTTAGCGACGAAAGCAAATTTGAGGTTTTCGGCAAGAAAAAAGCAACAAAAATTTGGCGAACCAGAAATACGGCACTTGCAGAAGGTAATGTAGTATCCACTGTGAAGCATGGGGGTGGCTCGGTGATGGTGTGGGGGTGTATGGCCGCTGGCGGGGTAGGTAATTTGACATTCATAGAAAGCACTATGAATAAAATAGACTATCTCAACATATTGAAGAATAATCTGCGCCCTAGTGTCGAAAAATTGAGCTTGGATCGGTCTTGGGTATTTCAACAAGACAACGACCCTAAGCACACTGCGAAAGTTGTCAAAGAATGGTTGCTATATCACGTACCCAAGCAATTAGATCACCCTCCCCAGTCACCGGACCTCAACCCCATTGAGCATCTGTGGGAACACCTAGACAGACAAATCCGAAAAAAAACCATTACTAGTAAGGATATGCTCAAAGCCGCGATTTCTGAAGAATGGCAGAAAATTGCACCAGAAGTGACTGCAAACCTTGTTAATTCTATGCCACGACGTTTGCAAGCAGTGATAAAGGCAAATGGAAAGCATACAAAATACTGAATATGGATCCTGCTCTTCTGTGCACTTTCATTTGACGCCTAAACTATGAAGTATATACGATTTTTCGTTCATAACTTTTTTCGTTGTAATAATTTTGTTTATGTTTTTGTATAAACTCGAATAGTATTAAATATGAATTAAAAAAATATAATATGTTTCTTTGTATCACCCATCAAAGTATTGAATAAAGCTAATATTAATACATTCCAAGTTTGTACACTTTCTTTTGACATTGACTGTATGACTTCCAATAAACTTTATAAATTTTATCTAAAATATATTTACTTGCATTCTCCATTTTAATCACCATTTTTATCTAAATTTAGAGCTTTGACTCAATTCGCAAATTTTAATTCGTGTTTATTTTTACTTTGCGATCAGCTGTTTTTCTCACTTGCAAATTCTTACAAGTAAAAATTTATCCAGTAAAAACTTGCCACTTCCCCTCAAAATGAATTGTCATTTTGCTCTCTCACTTTCCCCTACTTTGCAAGTTTTTTTGGATACATGAACACCAAAACTTTATAATTTTAACAATTCATACAAATGATTTGCTTCATGAACAGACAAAATCCACGTACGTTTTTTATGCTGCAGCTATCAACTTACTATACAGTAGGTTCTGTTTTTATGCGGCTTTTTTTTATGCGGTTTTGAAATAGTGCGGTTTTTTTTTAAATTACAAAATGCATGTCGACCTATCGGGAATTGTACATATAAACAAGATTCTAAACCAGCTAAGCAAAAACTCATCACAGATTACATCAGAAATGCTAACCCTACAAGTATGGAAGATATATAAAGATATAATTTTCAAAGATACAATATTTTGTTTAAGCGATTTTATTTAATTATTTCAGATTCATGCGGTCTATGGAACGTATCTATAGTAATAATATGGGACTAGTGCCCTTTTTTATGCGATTATTTCAGATTTATGCGGTTTTAGCATTTGAAACGTATCTATAGTTTTACTATAGAACTAGTAGCTTTTTTTATGCTGTTTTTTTTTATGCTGTTTCTTGCGGAACGTATCTACCGCATAAAAACAGAACCTACTGTATATGAATTCGCCTTCCTTACTCGATTGAATTTTCATTTATGTGCTCGTAGGTATGTAAAATGCGCTTATCATTGAGCGCTGAACATTTTTTTTGTTTGTTATTGTTTTTATACTTATGATAATTACCTTCAAATTGCTATTTTCATCCTTCTGACATTGACATACTTTTCCCCCCGATAACTGAGTGACGCATGTCTCATCTTCGTGTGCATATAAACTCTATAAAAGTTTATTTTAGAATTTTTTTTAAAAGTTCAGTTACAAAAAAACGTTTTAAATTACTAACCTTCACTGTGTACTTCACTTTTTTGAGAAAAAGTAATTTTTGCATTACTCTCATGTCGATTTTGTTTGCACTTTGAAAGTTTACATTAAATACAACAACAATTGCATAAAAGACGAACACTATAAAGTAATATTTATTTTATTTCATTTTTTTTACACCGAAATCCCGTTTCGACATTTGCCGTTCGCCAGTGCACGCTCACAACTATCCAGCTCATATTTGAGTAAAGCATAAACCTTGCGCTAGCCGGCAGTGCGAGTCGTGAGCAAGCGCAACTAGTAGAAAAAACAGTTTTAAGGTGAATTGTGCCTACATTAGAGTTCAGGGCAGCGACCAAAATATAAATTCTTCTCTGCAATTCTCTTTAATTTTCTCCACGTGCAACTATTTAGATATTTGTAATACTATGTATTATAACTGGTTGCAATTGCTAACTTGTTATGGTGCACGTCACTACACATTTGCATAACCAGTTAGACACGCGCTGACCGCCCAAACTGCTTGTGTTTATTTAATTAATTTATTATTTTTATGTTCAAGCGCCAGAAAGTCTCAGACGAAAAACGATTCTCACGCCCACTACTTTAATTGCCAGCCGCGTATGTGAATCTGCGACGACTTAACGGTTTCATGCTCTCGTTTTGGTGATCATAAACTTATAAATGAATAGTTAATGTTACATAGATTAAGACAAGTGGCAGAAGTGTTGTCATTAAATTAAAACCGAGAGAATAAGAACCTTTTTTGGACTAGGCTATTCGTATAATCATAAAAACTTTAAGAAAGCAACAAGAAAAGTACGAGCTCTCACACTTTTAATAGGAAGGTGGACAAGTGAAGACGGATAAAAATTAAGTTCACTGAGTAAACTGTCAAATATACGAATGAGTAAGTGCAAAAATAGTTTTATACAGTGGTGGCGAACTACTTAATTAAGTACGGCGCTTGTTGACTGTGAGAAGTGTGAAAAACGAGGAAAAATTAAAATTTACCGCATATTTAAAATAAATTTAAATTCTTTAATAAGTTTTTAATAAAATTAGTGGTGATAAAATTGCAATATATTTAATTTGTTTGAAATAATTTTTTTAATAAGTTTTTTAAAAAGGTAATAAATAATAAAAAAAAAACTAAAAACTACTAACATTAATCAGGAAATGGTACCTGAAAGAAAAATATTGCAAAAAATATATTGACCTGTAAGACTGCAAGAGGAAGCGGACAATCGCGGTAATAGCGCAGACACACCACTTCAGCGAAGTCCTCAACCATCTGCGTGATCCTTCTGGTAGAAAAATGTGACACACAGATGGCGCTCCAAGCAGTAAAGAAGGTGTTGTTCCTAAGCAACGACAGGTGGGCATTCTCACTACTTAGGACTGATAGCGGCAGGCTAATCACCAACCCTGTCAGAAATCAAATAGATTAACGAAACCAAGGCAAGACTGAGTCTTGTCCGAGGCCCTATGCTCCCGAGTGGAGAACAAGGAAAAAAAAAGACTGTAAGACCACATATGACTGTCAACTATGGACGCTGAAAGCTAACGAGACAAAACAGCGAATGTGCTTTGAAAGAAGAGTGTTCCGAAAGATCTATTGTCCGCTTAGACTGGCAGATGGCACTTATCTCATTAGGTGCAATGCCGAACTGTAAGATATAGTTAATAAAGAAACTATAATAAGATTTATTAAGTCTCAACGACTTAGATGGATGGGATATGTGGCTAGAATGTCAAGGGAGCGATTAACGAGAAAGGCACTAGATCTTCACCCAATTCGAGAAAGAAAAAGGGGACGCCCGAGGAAAAGGTGGCTAAGATGTTGGAGGGAAGTGGCTGTAAATCGAGATCGAAGGACTGTGACGCTAAGAAGAAGAATGCGCGACGGTACCTATCGAATTATATATCGTCATGAGCTGAAACTATTAGCAAAAAAAACGAAACTGTAAAAATCTATACAAAATCTCAGAGGATAAGATGGCTCGGACACGCGTTTAGAATGGCCAAGAAGAGAACAACTCGAAATGCAGTTGAATTACGCTATGTTGGAGGCCGAAGAAGAGGACGCCCCAGAAAGAGATGGCTCGAAGACGTGAAAGTTGACCTTGAAAAGCTAAACGTGTGACGGTGGAAGGAGGTAGTTTTAGATAGAGACGGATGGCAAAAGGTTGTGAAAGAAGCAATGGGTTTTCATTGGTGAATGCTAAGAAGAAATGTTAAAATATATTTCAAAGTTTTCAACTAATAAACTTGAAATATTTTCAAAAACGACGCCTAAATGTCAGTAGTGAATAATTCTTTGGAGCAAAGTAACTTACAAAACAAAAACCTTAGAAAAATCCAAATACGCATAAAAACCCAAAAATTATAAAATATGAGCAAAGCTTTCCAGAACAGTAATATAATGATCCAGTCCCCAGTTTTAAAGACGCCACAGATTGCGAAATATGCCGACGTGAACGCTCAGTCGCCGCTGGAGGTGAGCAAAGTTACTACGCGTGGTCGCTGCTAATAGAACCTAATATATAGTAGAAGGCACACAGGATTTTATATTTTATAAAGAACTCCAGCTATATACTCTGCTTCTCTAAGATGCGAAATGCGAGAGAAATATAAATTGTCTTAAACAATAATGTTTTGGTTGTGTTAAATCTAGAGTTGTTCAATTAAGATAAATTGAGAATGTAAGTAAAATAATGTAAACAGAGTTTGGAATGGTACCGTTAAATCAATCAATGGGGTACCAGAAAATACGATACATCCAGGGGATGAAAATGGTCTTTCATTAAACCGAAAATTTGTATATGAATATTTATTGATATCGGTATTAATTATTCCTCAGCATGCATCAAATTTTGGTTTCCGTCGACGAACGAGGTTCTGTGTGACTATAAGTCCATTGGTAACCCACTGGACGTAAAATATTAAGTGAAAAAGTGTATCCTAACAGCGGTCGCTCCTAAGCAGGATTCTTATAAAAACATCCATTTCTGGTTTTTTTTTTCAAACCAATTTGCAACGGTATCTTTTGACGATTTGCTTAAGTTTAAATGTTTAGTGTTACTTCAAAAGATCATTACTACTGAGGAACCCAAATATCTCAAAGGCCGATTTATGTTTTCAAAATCTTGCCATTTGATAAACTTAGTACAGTTGTTTGGTGACTGAACGTCAATACTTTTAGTTCTGTGATCATCTTTGCAATAAAAATTAAATGTATAAAATATAGTTCGCGCTTCAGACATAAATTGCTTCGTTACCTTGCCGAATATTGTTGAATGTACTCCAATAATTTATCATTATTTCAAATCCATCCCTACTATTACTATTGTACAATATTTTTTTTTTAATAATTTTTCTTTAATACTTTTATTTTACAACTAACTAAAATTTAATTTTATCGTTAATTTTTCTATCTAGGATTTAATTATGTAAGCTATTCTTAAGATCAACCATTGTAAATATAAGAATTTTCAAAACATAAATTTTTTTATATTTTTTTTTTTCTTAATGTGAATATATTTAAGAATGCACACAGAAAATTTAATATTGTTCCGGTGAATATTTTCGTTACACGCAAATTTAAAAAGGCGTGTCAGAGTGCTTGAAAGAGCTTTTCAAACTTTAAACGCGTTTTTCTCAAAACGGTGTTTTTAAAGTCGGTGACCAACATTAATCGAAAACGGCTAAACCTCTCAAATTTGAACACGAGCTTCTTAAAAATATTTTTTAGTAATTAAACGAAGATTTTTTCTCAACGGTAAATATTTTTTTCTTATAAACAATTTAAGGCCGAAATTTTAAATCAAAAATGGATTTTTGTTGAATTTTTTTTAGAAACCACCATTTTGTCAAAAAAAAATGTATTTTGCTTATTCCTTCGATTAATTACTAGGTTTAACATTACTTTAACGACATCTGTTTGGTTTTTTAACTTCAGAGGATCCAGTTCAGAGATATAGTGGTCACCGCAAAACGTCTTTTTTGAGAGGAGCTCCCGGAGATCAGCTGTAGCTGCTTTCCAAATAAATATTTTCACTAATCTAAGTCTCAAAATAAAGTTAAAAGACAGCATAATAGGTGTAGAAATTTTCAGATCAATAAATGTAAAAGTTTTCTTAGAAAATTTTCTGGAAAAATCACTTTCTTCGGCCTTCTAACTGTATATTAAATATATTAATAAATGAAAATGAAAAATGAAATCTGCCGTCTGTCTAAGTCGGCATAAAGCCATACTTTCCTTCATTTGTACGACAATATCAAAATGTTTGTAAGTATGGGGAATGTTTATTCTGCTACAACAACAACAACATAAAATATTTTTAAAACTATGATTTCTTCATTTATAGAATTGACCTTCACATACTTCATTAAATGTTTGGCGGCCAAGTTTCTCCTCCAATTTGGGGTGTACATTTTGATATTGTCATACAAGTTAAGGAATCTATAGCTTAAAGCCGACTTAAACGGGTTGAGCCGTCCTGCTGGAGTGACAGTCCTTGGCCGGATATAAATCCGGATTGTTTCGGTAACATAGAATCGACTGTCAGGGAAACGAAAAATATTTCATGATTTGCTTCCTTGTAACTGCTGCATTAAAAGATCCAGATTTTTTTTTTTTAATTATAGACTATCAGTCAAATACAGTAATAAATTCAACTCCCGCCTAATTAGATCGCCACCATTGTATGTGGATATGTAAATAATGAGAGCTTGACAAATTTTCCCACAATTGGTAAATAAACAAACCATATAAACAAAGAAAAGTAGGGTATTGCAAAAATGGTAAAGAGAAAAAGAAAGAAAGAAAATTTAAAGGCAATCACCGCAGACAACCGCGGATTAATAGCGAAGCTAGAAGAGTGCGCAATCAAAACAAAAAGCCATACAAATAAACCCAGAGCAAATTAAACGGCGAAACAGACAAAGTTGTGTGGAAAACACATTTTTCCAAACGACGCAATCAAGCTTGTAAGTTAATTATATATAAAGCATTTTTTATACATGAACGCTTGACACTATAAATAAACCCACCAACAACAAGAATTTTTATTGTCACATGGCGAATATGCGAGCAACAAAGCCTGGCTTTACAAGGCGTGGTGGTTGTACAGATTATCTGCACGAGCCTTGAATTGCTCCACCAGTCACCAACAAATCGCTTCTTTGCAAAAACATTTATGACTCATTCAACTTTAAAGTGAAGTTGTGAACACAACTGTGAATGACGAATTAAAAGCAGGAACATAAGTATGTGTGGCAGGCTAATTGTAGTCAACCAGTTAAGTTAATGAACTATTGAATGGTGTTAGAGAGCAACAAATAAATGGAACAAAAAAAAAAACAATGTTTTTAGTAGCGAGTGAAACGCTTACCTGAATTTCCAGTAAAAGCTCCTGCTTTTTTCGACGCAGCTCAATTAACAACTTTTGCTGTTCAGGCGTTAATTCTGCAAAGACAAAACAAAAAAAAAACAAAGATCGTAAAACAAGATAAATAAGACGCTTAAGAGTGACAAAAATTAGGAAAATAGCGCAACAGTAAGATGGCATAATTAAATGTTACAGGTTGAGTGCGCAAAGTATGTCACACAGAATGGCGTTGGGAAAAATTACAACGTAGCGCTTTGTTCGAAACACTTTTTGTTCGGCTTGCTGTTGGTTGTACGATGATTATTCTTATGATGCCATTCATGTGCATGCCATTTATGCTGTGAGAAACTGCCGGTGGTGCATTACAATTTTAATTTGAAAAACTTTTAATTATAAGGCACGTAGACGGGGCGCTGATTTGGTATTATTTCATTGGTGGCGTTAAATCCGTTTAAATTACATTTTTAGTATTCCCACATTTTCCATTATCTTTTTTCTATAGCTTTTTTTCAGTTCACTATATTTTTTTAATAAATAATTTAACTTATAAGCCCAGCCACAATGCACACTACCAACTAAAACTGCTCGAAAACCCATTGTTTGTTTACCCATCTTGCGGCCTCTCCAATAAACTGTCACTCATAAAGTTTTCATTTCATATTTTTATAACTTCCACATTCGGCGCAACTTTGCTGGATAGATTGACCGCCTGCCTATTCATCATGTACGCTTTACGTGCATCTAATTCTTTTGTGTAATTTACTTTCTTAATACCTTCGTTGTTGTGCACAAATTAGGTAAGCCACCTCCCCGGTTTGCCAATTAAGCCAATTGCCAAATGCCTTTACGCATATGGACTGTGAGTGAGAATTAATTTGCTGTATTCAATAACTAGCGGTTTATTAAATCCAATAAGAATATAGCAACATGGATAATACGCTGAATGCATAAATGAGCTCAATCAATGGAGTTTGGTGCTCTCATTACTTTACAACTTTTCTATATCTTCATAATAAATGGAATTTTCACGTTGACATACGCAAACAGCAAACGCTTCCAGATTGAGATGCGTTAAAATTAGTTCACAAATGCTGGGAGTCTTGCTTGTTCCTGGACTTTCACCTGGTGTCCAAACGAACAACGGAACGTCAACAAACGGGCTAACATTATACGGCTGGCGGAATTTGTATGCATTCTTGGGCACATATTAATCTATGCAATTGGTTAAGCAAATGTATATTGTTTAATATGGGAATTGTAATTGATCGTTCATTGTGGCAAGTAGTCCATTCTATCAGTATTTCCATTTGTTTGGTCTTCGTTTTAGTTTTTTCTTTCTCGCTTTATTACCTGGCGTTGTGAAGTCGCTTCGACCAGCGGTGGATGCCTTCGAAATCGCACCGTACGATCTATTATCCATCGCGCTGATCATTTTAACAACGGCACAGCTTTGTTTCCCGCACAAATTTCTAATTTAATTAATTATTTTCATTATGAATATTCACAATTTTCACACACACTAAACACAAATATATGAAGTGAACACAAATTGGAGTTTTTTTCGTTGTGAGTTTCGACGCGTTTCTGATTATCGTTTGCCGTTTGTTCGTGCAATGAGAGAAAAGTCAAAATGTGGACGCGTTGCCAACTTACTATGTAGATAATTAGGTTTTATTAAGTGAATAATTTTTGTATAAAAATTAAAATAGAAAAAAGAAATTGCTCAACGCGTAATTGCGTACATAAAATAGTTTTCTAATTTCATATAAATATTTTTATTTATTTTCATATCTTCTTTTGGCGTAAAAGTAAATATAATACAAATGTCTAAATGGGCACAAGGGATAAAACAACAGTTGGCAACGCCACATTTGTTACGCTTTCTCATCAAATAACTTTTATATTGTCTTGCCATAAATACCACAAAATGTGAACAATATGCAATACAGCATATGTTTAAATAAATAAAATTATGAAAGCAAAAAAATAAAACCAATTGGGAATCATAAACATTATAATAAAACAGTCTGTATATAACAGATTTGTAAATTGGGCGGCGTTGAAGACAAAATGGTTGGCGCTAAACAAAGTTGAGGCAACATCGCCAGTGAAAATTGAGCCAGTAAAGGCACAACCCGGTGGTCGACACTACATTGGCGTCATCTGGTGGTAACTAGCATAACTAGGCAATATATTTTCACATGTAGATGACGCCGGCAACTTTTTAACCCAGCCCAGAACCATTCTTAACGGAAGCCCAACGCACTCCGGCCTTTATAAATGAAAATCAAACAAAAAGTATTCTTATCCTATTTTTATTAAATATAAGTAAGTAAATTTACACTTTTTCGTTCAATGTTTATTTCCATCTCCTGTCGTCGAATGCATTTCGGCATTATGCGCCCGGAACTCCAGATATGAATTAGTTTTGTAGGTACTTCCTTGTTCTGCACCCACGGCACATTGCTGACATTCGTATATAAATTTGCCTGGATGTTTGCCAGTTTTGAGCACATGTTTGCGCAGATTATCGAAAGTGGTGCAACGGAATTGGCAATGCGGACAGAGAAAGGGTTTTTCACCGGTATGTGTACGCATATGACGTTTGATGTGTCCTTTGATGCGGGCCTTGAAATCGCATTTGTCACATGCGAACCATTTGGGCGGAGCGAGATGCGTGAGAGCATGTCTGCGAAGAGAAGACGTGAAAATGTCGGTATTTTTAATGAAGAAAAAATACAATTTTTTAATTCTACAATAGGCCTCTTCTTTTCGCCAAGCGTTAGCAAGTGGCGAATAGATAAAGTAACTGATATAAATGAACATACAAGTATATTGGCAACGCGGAAATAGAGTAGCTTTAAATTACATGTGTTTGTACGACATACCAAACATACATACATATGTCCGGCATGTGAAGGCACACTAACCACCTTTTCACATGCCCTTTAGAACCTACTCATCTAACACCTCTCTCCCTCTGGACACAACTTGTAGAAACAGCATGTTTTCTGGGCCTACCTTTAGATGAGCCAGACGCAGACGGCAGGTGATATACCTTACACTGACGGGGCTTCTATAACTGCTAGAACAACAAAAACAACAACGTGTGTTTGTACGAAAGTGAGTTATATCAGTCTAATGAGCTATAGCCATACTCGCTAGCGGCGAGTTTTGCTCGTTAACTTTGCTGTTGCTTTCGCATGCAAATTTTTCGTTAAGTTAATCGAGCATAAAGATAGTGAGCGGGGCAATGGCGAATAGAAGAGGCCTAATATTGCCGATGCTCTTAATTTAAACGCAAGAATTCGTACTTAGGTTGGTTTAATACAGTGAAACTCCTATATAATGAACCTCGTTTTAATACAAAAAACCCTATAACGCATCATTTGCCATCGCCTCGAAAAGCTTCATTTTTGTGAAGTTTTTTTATGCTTTATAAAAATAACAAAGAATAAATTAAATTACAAAGTTTATGCTTTGGAACAAAAATTAAATTTATTGCTATACTACAATTTTTAAATTTAAAAGGACCAAAAAATAAAAAAAATTCGGTTCCCTTACTATTCTTTATTACTGTCATCAAGTGCCAGTAATACTCGTAGACTTCAGTTTTTTTATTTAACACTGATTCTGGTACCCTGCATTTCAGATCGGGGCATCTCAGCTGTAGCAAATTTTGACAATCAGCTGATAGAAATCTTACTTAAGGACTTTTACACCGACTAGCATGATTCTAAGACTGCGTTCATATATGCAAGTTATTTTTGTCGGCACGCGTCAGTGATGCGGATAGTCAAAAAAAAAAAAAAAAATGCAGGCAATTAAGCGAATATCGTTGTTGTTGTTGCAGCAGCATAAACATTCCCCATACATGTACGACGAATTTTGCTGAAGTGACTGTCTTTGGCTGGATATAATTATGAGTCGTTCCGGTTACGTAGAACCGACTGTCGTCGGAGCAAGACCAATATCGTCTAAGTCATTGGTGTGATTGAATAAGAAATCGTAAGGGAAAATTGGAAAACCTAAATTGTCAGCCAAACGAGTCACAGGAGGTATGTGATTTACTTTTTCTGGACATTGATGCTAGGATTACCCTTTAAATCGAAGAGTTCCACTCTAGACCAGACTGCCGCCAGACACTAAATTTTTTAAATTGCAATAAATTTGAATTGTATTGCCATGCTTCTAAGACTTTTCAAAATGCAAGCTATTGTGACATCCATTCGCTGGCGCCATTCAAAATATAGCCAAAATCTGCTTCCGCTGAAGACTTATCTCCGGCCACTGCCTTCAATAAACCCCTTAGAAGATTGAATCGCTGCAGACGTCTTCTTCCACATAGCTTCCGCAGTGATCACAAGAGGGGTTAAACTCGTGATTTAATTTACAGCGAAATGCGGAAGTAGAGAAAATGCTGCTGGAGTGACAGTCCTTGGCCGGATATAAATCTGTGATCGTTTCGGTAACGTAGAACCGACTGCCGTGGAAACGACACTTCGTCATACATTCTGTTTATCCAGCATTCTAGTTTTGGGATATAGTAGTATGTCATAAGGTCTTTTAGCCGTTTTGCCACTCAGTCAAGGTTTGCTTTCTATCATTAGTTCGGTCGGTTCCGCATATATGTACATAGTAATTGGCTCTTGGCTACGCTCGCTGAAAGCTGTCGAAGACGCCGTTTCGGTCCATTGGGCGAAGAACCTATAAGATCGAGTACTTTAACTAGCCTTTGATCTAAGATTATACTGAGGCTTTTAATCATCCCTACTCGAGATGAGCAGTACTTCAGTTTTCGTTCCACCTAATCGAGTCCACTGCTACTTAGACAATCTTTAACTAAAATTACAGATTTTGACGCATTTTCGCAAATACCATCCAACCGCTTCACTGCCACTCCTATTGCAATACTAACTGCGAACTCTATAATCGTGGAGTTCTAAATTACATACATAATATTGCATCGTAATGGACCGAGCATGGAACTCTGTTAAATATACTTGTATATAGGTATAACTCACGCTTACACCTTTGATTGGGTGTTTGATCGAGCTCCTCCAGAAATGGAGGAACCTAAAGTTTTAAACCCACTCCGAACGGCAAATGATTTTTTTATGAAAAGCTGTTTTAGAAAGCAGAAATAAAATCGAAGGTCACCTAGTGCCTGCCGTGGGGCGATTGCTATTGGAAAAAATACCGCTGTTGAATATCTCCTATAATTTCTGCCCTTTTGCATCCATCTTCAGTTTCAGTGGTAGATAGTGGAGAGATATTTAGTACGTAGGTGTAGCTGGGAGGCTACAAGTCGTGCATACCGGTATGCTATGCCGGTATAGCAGTACTCCTGAGAGTTCTCTCTTCACGGGCCTCATCCCGAAAAAAAATACAAAAACACGGCTGTGAGCAGATGTTGAGTACCCCCGGAAATTTTTCGACCACGCCTGCAATTTTCGCTTCAAATAGTAATGATGCAACGTGATTTAAAAAAGCCTGGAGACTTCCAAGTCCTTTCGCCTGGCGAATCGGAATATTCTTTCAAGCAGAGGTTTTCCTTATAAGGGAGGCTTGCAAGATAATCAGAAATCATCCCCAACAACTAGCAGAAGCACGAATTTTTCAGATAGTCAAGCGACCATTTTAGCTATGAAGTCACCAACAGCCAATTCAACAATTGTCAGACAAGTCAAAGAAGAATTAAATGCCGAAGCACGCACAACAGACATTACTCTCATCTGGGAACTTAGAAGGAAATGTGAAATCTGATCAGCTGGCAAGATAGGGACTTCCTCTAGAGTATCCGAAGTGGTAGCAGTTGGCTGCCTTCGAAGCGTCTACAAAAGGGTGATCTTTTTACAGTTCTCGACACTGGCTGTTGACAGATGGACCAACACCGATACCTGCAAAATAGCGAAGGAGACGTGGCCAGATTGCAACAAGTACAGAACTGACGAGCTGTTAAGAAAGCCAATTACAGACATCTTAAGAATTGTGACAACAATAACCGGCCATTGGCCTATCGGAGACCGTGATAGGGAGATGGGGTGGCGAGATATAACGATAGATGTAGAAACTGCAATCAAGACTATTCTAGGGAGACCATCTTCCACTATCTGTGTGAATGGCCAAGGCTAGGTGTTTTACGACTTATGTATATATTTTTCGCTTTCTACTCACTTCCTCATTCTTCCTCTTCTTTTTGTTTTCTGTACTGACGTAGCTCAATTGTCAAATTCGCTACTTTTGTACGAATATTCTATGTTATAGATCGTGATTTGGATTCGTATTTGCAAGCGTACTCGGGTTCGTAGCCTGCAGTAGTACGCATCAGCACGGAATCACAGAAAACATTGGTTCCTTGTTCAGCATCAGTGCAAGCCCTAGGACACAGAGATATCCTAGAATATTCAGGCATGATCCTCAAGTAGGCGCACGATGTTTGTTACCTCTGCTGCAAAGTATTTGGAACTCTAAAAATATTCCCACCGAGTTAAAGGAGGGCGTCATTACACTTTTACCGAAAAAGGGGAGCCTAGCCGAATGCAAAAACTGGAGAGGCATCACATTGCTCAGCAGGGTGAACAAGATCATAGCCCACATAATCAATAAAAGATTATCTGATGCGCTGGTGGGTGGCCTGAGGAGCGAACAAGCTGGCTTTCGACCACGATGTTCACGTGGTGATCGTGAAACAGTCGGTCGAATGGCGCACGCCTCTTTACCTCTGCTTCATCGAATTCGAAAAATCCCCTGGACCCCTCGTTTGCAAAGGTGCATCTAATAAAATCATCAATCTGATAAAAGAATTATACACAGACGCCAGCTGTAAAGTTAGGCACAAAAACATCTTGAGCAGCGGTATCCAAGTGCATACAGGAGTAAGGCAAGGATGTGTGATATCTTCGCTCTTGTTTAACCTGGTCCTGGACTTAATTATGCGGCAAGCTGCTGCTGATAGAAGAGGTATCTCCTAGGGCCTGGGCGGCAGTCTTGAAGACCTCGACTATGCGGACGATGTTTGACTGCACTCGCACAAACACGCGCACATACAAACCAAGTTGAAAGCGGTAAGCTCATTTGCAGCACAGGCAGGTCTACAAATTACCATTGCCAAAACGAAGATGATGTGCATCTATACCACAGGAGCCCCACCTTTGCGAATATGCGGTACTAACATCGAAGAAATAGGCGAATTTCGCCACCTCGGGAGTATCATCAACAAAGACGGCATATAAAGGGTTTTCCAATAGAGGTGTTATTTTGATAGAAGATCAATGGTTTCGTTGCTTGTGTGGCACGTACCGCCGTCATGCTCAAAGTAAACGTCCAAATAAATACCATCCAATTCCGGCCATAAAAAATCGTTAATCATCTCTCGATTGCGCAATCCATTCACCGTAACTGTTGCTCCAGCTTCATTTTCGAAAAAGTAAGGTCCAATAACTCCGCCGGACCATAAACCGCACCAAATAGTCACACGTTGAGGATAGATAGACTTTTCAACAATAACTCTTGGATTTTCTGATCCCCAGATCAGACAATTTTGCTTGTTGACGAAGCCACCGAGGTGGAAATGGGCCTCATCACTCAAGATGATTTTTCGATGGAATTCCGGATCATTTTCATGCATCTCAACGACCCAATCAGCAAAGACACGACGTTGTTGATGATCGGCCGGCTTGAGTTCTTGTATTAACTGGACTTTATAAGCCTTACGACCCAAATCTTTATGCAAAATACGGTGTAATGACGTTTGTGGACAAACCTGGGCTTTCTTAAACACTTTCGGCTACAACAGCAATATTTTCGGCACATCACTAACTTGTCCCAACAGCTCCAATTTTTTGACCAATTTCTGTATTGCGGTCCGACAAGGTGCTTCACGATGACCAAAAATGCTCGAGTTTTACGAACCGTCTCTGCCAAATTTTCACCATTTTTATAGTGAATTTTAATAATTTCAATGCGTTGTTCAAACGTGTTTCGCTCCATATTTATAAATGGTGTAGTTTCTACTCCTCAAATATCAAAAAATGACAGCTTCAAAAGTGACATCTACCGAAATAGCGGGCTGTTATTGGAAAACCCTTTATATGTATTTTTGGGTGTTTGGCCGAGCTCCTCCTCTTACTTGCGGCGTGCGTCTTGATGTTGTTCCACAAATGGAGGGACCTATTGTTTCAAGCCGACTCCGAAAGGCAGATATTTTTAATGAAAAGCAGAAATACACATGGAGGTTTGCCATTGCCAGCCGAGGGGCGACCGCTATTAGAACAAATTTTTCTTCATTTTGGTGTTTCACCGAGATTCGAACTTCCCTCTGAAATCCGAATGGTAGTCACGCACCAACCCATTCGGCTACGGCAGCCGAATATCAAAAGGCCGTGCAGTGTTTGATATGTTGGACGAGGTATGGAGGTCATCATATGTACCTAGGCGCACGAAGCTCAGAATATCCGAGTACAATGTCAAGTCAGTTATACTACAGGGATGCGAGACTTGGAAAACGTCTGTGCGGGCAT
The DNA here is from genome assembly GCA_037575425.1 of Anastrepha fraterculus. NCBI lineage: Eukaryota > Metazoa > Arthropoda > Insecta > Diptera > Tephritidae > Anastrepha > Anastrepha fraterculus. The sequence continues at coordinate 15,827 of JAYXIM010013464.1, read as the reverse complement.
ACATGCCCTATAAGTTTTTACCAACCGCAGCCATTCTACGAAGGCGCATTTTTTGGCCTAACACTATCTCCAACAACAATCTCTGCGCTATGACCATGAAATTCGGAGTCGGAAGTGTAAATGAATTGGCCATACTTTACAAAAACCCAACGGAGCCATATTTCAGCCATACTATATATTGCCTTGCAATACCAATCAGGTGTGAGCTCATGGGTGAGATACTTTTGAATGAATTGCAGCTGATTTCGATGTTTTTCGTTTCTAGCACAATTTGATATGAAATTTTAATTTTTATTATTTACTTTATTTTATTTAAAACAAATTTTATTATTAAGGGTGGTTACATTTTAAGAGCCGATGTTGAATGTGAACCACACCTAAAAGTCAAGTTTTTTTCTGCATTTCAATTCCAGACTAACTCAATTTGAACCATGGAAAGATACATAATCGAGCAACGCGTTAAAGTTATTCAGGCTTATTATGAAACCTGGCGTTCAAATCAAAATGCATATCAAAGAAAATCATCTTCAGTGATGAGGCACATTTTCACCGGCATCATTGGGCCGTATTTTTCGAAAATGGGACCGGTTAGGCAGTTACTGTGAATAGTGTTCGCTATCGTGAGATGATAAGGAATTTTTTATGGCCCAAATTCTAAAGATATGGATGTGGACGATATGTGGTTTCAACAGGACGGTGCCACTTGTCACACAGCTAACGAAACAATGGCCTTGTACGCAAAAAATTTGATGGCCGAATAATCTCACGTCGCGGCGATGCCAATTGGCCGCCAAGATCATGTGATTTGACACCGTTGGACTTCTTTCTTTGGGGTTATTTGAAAGAAAAAGCGTTCATCGATAAGCCAGCAACAATTCAAGAGCTAAAGGATGAGATGATCAGAACCTCAATTATGCCTCAGCGTCATCGAAAATTTGGACCATCGGATGGAGGTGTGCCGCCGAGGCCGTGGCGGCCATTTGACCGATATTTTATCCCATACGTAATTGAGCCATACAAATATTATCATAATAAAGAGAAATGACAATAATTTCCTAAAAAAATTGTATTTTATTCAAAATCAACACCGGCCCTTGAAACTTAACCACCCTTTATAATGGTTGGCCAAAAAGTCTTGCGGTATTTTTATTGAATTTTCAATTGTTCATAAAATTGGTTATAATAATGCGATTTAAGTCAAATATGCGCCGTTTTGTTCGATGACGAGTTCCCAACGAGATGCCAACTTCATAATGCCACTCTTATAGAAGCTCGCTTCCCTATTGTCAAAAAACTCGGAGAGCCAATTTTCACAGGACTCTCTTGTGGACAACTTCCGACTACCAAGCTCGTTCGCCATGGACAGAAATAGGTGGTAATCACTTGGTGCGAGATCCGGACTATACGGTGGATGCAAAAGAACCTCCCATCCGAGCTTCTGGCGCGTCACCAAAGACGTGTGTGGCCTGGCGTTGTCCTGATGGAAGACAATTCGGCCTCTGTTGATCAAAGATGGCTCTTCTGCATGAGTGCTGCATTCAAGCGGTCCAGTTGTTGGCAGTACAGGTCCGAATTGAACGTTTGGCCATAGGGGAGCAGCTCATAGTGGATGATTCCCTGCCAATCCCACCAAACACACAGAAGAACCTTCTTAGCCGTCAATCCAGGCTTGGCCACCGTCTGGGCAGCTTCACCGCTTTTCGACCACGACCGTTTGCGCTTCACGTTGTCGTAAGTGACCCACTTTTCATCGCCAGTCACCATCCGCTTCAAAAACGGGTCGATTTTGTTGCGATTCAGAAGCGATTCGCATGCATCCATACGGGCAAAAATGTTTTTTTGCGTCAAGTCGTGTGGCACCCATACATCGAGCTTCTTTTTGAATCCAAGCTTCTTCAAGTGGTTTATAACGGTTTGATGACTCATGCCCAGCTCTTGGCCGATGCTACGGCAATTCAGCGATTTTATCGCAATTTTTGACGACAGGCCTTCCGGACCATATCGCATCTTCAATCACCTCTGCACCAGAACGAAAACGTTGAAACCATCGTTGTGCGGTGGAAATGGAAACTGTATCGGGTCCATAAACTGCACAAATTTTATTGGCAGCATGAGATGCATTTTTGCCTTTATCGTAGTAGTACTGTAAAATATGCCGTATTTTCTCTTTATTTTGCTCCAAGTTTGCGACGCTATAACTCATGAAATACCGCAAGACTTTTTGGCCAACCTATATTATATTTTGGTACATATTTTTTATTGAATGATTTTGAAGCTTATTTGAAGCATTCGTTTTTTTGAAGGCTTTGCTAAGGTGCATTTCCGTGAAGTCGGATGTCTAAGTTTCCAATATTGAGTGTACACATAGCAGCGAATGGGCAATAAACAATAAAAAAATAGCGTATTTATGTTCGCATCCATATTCGTGTTCGTGTTTGTATTCGTATTCGGTATCGTATCCTTATTTCTATACAAAACAACACTGCGCTATTTTAACAACGATAAGGCTTCCAGTGCATTGGATTGCATTTTTAAGTGCCTGCTGAATTGTTTCCCTGATATTTCAATTCAAAAATTTTTTGTTAATTTTATTTAAGTATTCATATTTAGAGCAATATTTATGTACCGAATTAAGAACATATTGAGTTTAGACTAGTAAGACGTGTCAATAATAATAGTTCTTTACATTAGTTCTAGTGAGAAATCTGAATCTGGCACTGCCATTTATTTCTTGCCTTAGAGACTTATTGACATTTATTTGTTCTTTTTTTTCGTTTTTCTTATAGACTGACCAAATAAAATATCCGAGTTTACAAATCGAAAAGTTGGTAACAACCGAGAAAAGTTTGCACAAAACCTCAGTTAATTGTTAATTTAGGAGACTTGCACAGGCAGATCGATCTATCGATGGTCGACAGACACATCATTGCCGCGCGCAAAACGACCCAACTCAACTGCACAGAAATAAGGAAATAAATAATGAGGAATACGCACGAAATAAATACACGGGCATGGTGCACAAGTCCCAATCGGAGCGAAATACCAACATAAGCAACCAGCTAATCAATGGCCATATGCGACCGCAATGAGCCGCTGAGGAATTTCTGCCACTGAGAGGTGCCCGCTCGTACAGGACAACAGCTACTACAGCTACAACAAAAGCTACATATAAAGAAGAAAAAAAAAACAGCAAGTACAACAACAACAACACACAACGAACCTAATTCGCCATTCGGTAAACTGAAATCAGATGAAAATGTCCAAATCGAACGAAATGAAATGTGAGTTAAAATCACCAAAACACGACTCTAACGCGCCGACTAGCCGACCAGCTAACCGCTGTACCCGACACCCGATACCCGCCCGACTCAACTTGACTGCATTCAATTCGACCAGCCATCGATTCATCGATTCACCAACCGGCGCGCACATTCACAGCATTTATCAGTTTTTGGACTGCTGTGGTGGAATTAATTGCCACCAAAGCCGTTCCAGAAGCCGCCTGCTCAATCGATAGTTGAGCCAAAAAGAACAAAAAACAGCAGCAACGGAGCAACAACGCAAAACAAAAAAAACAGAGTGCCACAAAAGCGGTAGTGCTGTATCTGTTCATTCGCCCGTCCATCCGTCTGTGCGTCCGTTGGCGTGCACGCCAGGCTCCAGAGGACCTTCGGCGGAGCGGAGAAGCGCGTGTTGTGCTGAAATTGGCAACTGGTATTTTTCCTGCGTTCAGTTGGTTGTAAATTTTACGTAAGTACATATGTATGTATGTGTGTGTGTGTGTGTGTATATATTTGTATATGCCTATGCGCGCACGCGGTGAGCTTAATTAGCGGCAAATAATGGTCTGCGTGCCTCGCCACCTCATTTCGGAGCCGCGGCAACCGGCCAGCCCTGACAGCAGCACAGCAACCAATCGAACACAGATCAAAGTCGATATATGGATGTATGTATATGTGTGTGTGTGTGTGTACAAACAAGAAAGGGAAATTCACAAGTCCATGTGCACGCTCAACGCAAACAACAAAAACAAAAATTACAGCATCACAATAATAAAGGCTGTTCAGTGATCACTAATTGCAGATATTCCTATTGCTCACAATTAGTTTACTTTCAAGTAATGGAAAACAATTTTTGTGACAAATGAAGGAAATGAGTAAAACGACAAGAATTTGGTGGGTGGAAAAAAATTCATGAAAAATGGAGAATGATGATGAGTGCTTCGTGAAAATGTAAATTAGTTGTTGGAAGATTGAAGCCTTAGATGAATTGGAAGAAAAATGTGGAGGCCGAAGTGAAGAAAAAGCAGAAGGCGGGCATTTCATTTCGCTGGGTTTCTGCAAACGATTTTTTGAGAGGAGATGGTGTATTAATCTGAATATAGATTCTTAGTCCATGGTTTGAGCAATCTTCATTAATGGATCGACGATCTGTTGGGCATTCCTTTGAAATTACAGCACTCGACATATCTACCATTCGGAGACGCACAGGTTCGAGTTTCCGTTCAACACCAAACACCAAATGATAGAAAAATTTGTTTTCCAATTGCGGTCGTCTCTTCGACAGGCAATGGCCAGCCCTCGGCTGGATTTTTGCCATGGAAAGGCTCCTCATAACCGTTCGGAGTCGGCTTAAAACTGTAGGTCCCTCCATTTGTGAAACAACATCAAGACACACTCCACAAATAGGAGGAGGAGCTCGGCCAAACACAATGACAACTAACCCTAAACAACCTTTGAAAGCTGTTTGAAGCCATGGGCTTAGAACGACGTCCGCCTACGGGTATAAAATATAGCTTGGAAGGAACTCCTTGCGAGTAAAATGGTCTTCTTTGATTAAATGCCTCGTCAATATTTTCTCAGAAAGTTAGGCCACTACTTTGGTTCTAGCAACGCCTGCATTTATATTGGTTGGGAAATGTGTCTGAACTAGGGCTGCATATATTTTTTAGAGTTCATGATCACCGAAACATACTTGAAAAGCAGAAAGCTAGGGATAGTTTTTTAATGTCAGAATAAATCGGATTTCTCTCTCTCTCTTTCTCTCTCCCAATCAATATAAACCATAGAGAAGTATGCAGCTTTTTCAGCAATCGGTTCATGGATTCCGCTTCTTTTTCTTGATTGGCGCGATAACCGCATATGCGATTTTGGCCGACATGGATAAAGCGCGAGTTGTTTCTTTCTCGTGCTAACCAACGCCAGTAGAAGCTAAGTCCTTCCTCACCTGATCTTTCCAACGCAAAGGCGGCCTACCTCTTCCTCTACTAGCACCAGCTGGTACCGCATCGAATACTTTTCGAGCCAAAGTGTTTGCATCCATTCGGACGGCATTACCCACGCAACGTAGCCGGCGGATCGTTATTCGCTGCGCTATGTCTATGTTGTCGTAAAACTCAAACAGCTCATTGTTCCATCGCCTACGATACTTGCCGACGCTAATGTTCAAAGGTTCAATCTTTCGCAGAATCTTTCTCTCAGGCACTACAAGATGGGCAGGATGAGAGCCTTATGAAATGTTAGTTTTGTTCGACGAGAGAGGACTTTACTACTCAATTGCCTACTTAGTCCAAGTTGTGCGGCTCGCACGATCGTTACCAGCATCAGGTTAAGTCACACCTCAGCGAGTCACCCTGTCTGAAACGGTATCAAACGGTCTGTGGTATCAAACGGCTCGGAGAGGTCCTTCCCAATTTCGACGACGCTGCTGGTATTGAGTAACGTCATTTTGCATAGCCGTATTAGTTTCGCGAGGATAGCAAATTCAGACATCGCGGCATAAAGTAACTCCTTTCGTACTGTCGAATGCAGCTTTGAAATCAACAAAAAGAAGGTGTGTGTCGAATCTCCTTTTATCAAGTCTTTTCCAAGACTTGGCGTATTGTGAATATCTGGGCGATTATAGATTTCCCAAAGGTCAAGATAAAGAGGTCCATCACTCAAAGCTTTTTTTCAATAATTAGTTTTGGGTTGATGACGGACTTGTTCGCCAACAACCTACAAACTTTCATTATCAAGTGCCTATGGCGGATTCTGCGCATCTGGTGGCTCACATATCTGTGGGATCAGGGCAATCAACTACTTAGAAAGTGGAAATGGATTGGGCATAACTTACGAAAGTACCCAACTCAAGTCTGTAGAAAGGCGCTGGAACCCGTAAGGTAGCAGACGTTAAGATAGGCCTAAGTGCACATGGAAGAGAACTCCTTTAAAAGGTGTTAAGAGCTACCAGAAAGTCATTTAAGGAAAACAAAATCAGAAGGACTGTAAGCGATGGGAACGTTGTGTGAAGACCAATGTAACACCATCATCATCATATTGGCATTGCAGTCTGCGCTGGGCCATTGTCTTCTCTACAATACGTCTCCATTCTTCTCGAAAGCTCGCTTTCGCTCGATGTTGTGAGATTCTCTTCTTACGTATGTATGTCGCTTTCTACGCCTTGCAACCATCGTCGCCTTGGCCGACCTTACTTTCTTGCTCCTTCAGGATTTGCTTCAAAAACAGCTTTGGTCGCTCTTTCGCTGCTCATTCGTTGGACGTGTCCATGCCACGATAATCTTTGCGACTTTATAAAACGCGTTACATTTCGTCCCGCGTCTAAAACACTGAGCTTGTGGTTATACCGTATGCGGTATGTACCGTCTTCTATTCTTATAGGGCCGAATATTTTTCTGAGAATTTTTCTTCCAAATCACATCAGTAAATTGACGTCATTAACTTTAAGGACCATTGTTTCACAGCCATAGTTGAGAACCAGTCTTATTATAGTTTTGTACATCTGGAGCTTTTGTTTCTTTGTTGTTTGTTGGATTCGTGGCAGTATGATTTATGACTGATAAGGCGTCGTCAGCCTCAATCCAGGTTGTTCCCTTCCTTTCCACTGAAGGTTCTCTCTTTTAGAGGTATTCAGTCTCCAGTTAGGGTTAGCAGCACCAACGCGCGCAGGCGAAAAGAGGAGATTGGAAGTAATAGCCGGGAGGCATCATGTCGTAGGTTGAGCCCCTTAATAGCACATCCCTGCCCACATCCATGTAACATTCGGGACAAAAGGAATTGATGATGATGATTATCAATTTTTCGGATGTTAACAATGAAAGTTCGCAAAACAGCTTATATTTTTGACAAGAAAATGCTGGTGAACGTACAGGGTGTTTATCTAAATCATTTTATTAAGGTGCGTAATATTTCGATTATCAGGAATTTTTCAGGCTCCGCATATTTCTTACAACAGAATTCCTAAATTCTTCTAAAACTATCAAATTTCCATGTATACAAAGAAGATTGAAAGAATGCATTTCCAAAGAAAGAAGCGACTCAAATAGTTGGTGCAGCTACCACTTGAAAAAAATGCAATTTATTCAGCCAATACTCCACCGCCTCGCTGCCGAACCTCAAAAACATCTGCCACCGCATGTAAGTGAATGTGTGTATGCGAACATGAATATGAACGTGTCTCGGCTCGCTTGGACACGCATGTAAAATTGTAATAAACCAAACAATGCAGCCAATGATCCAAATCAGAGGGAATCGCAACGCGCAAACAGCTACCAACGAGCGCATATTTCAAGGTTAAATTGACTTCAATAACCGCCACCGCATTTACCCACCATTATCGGGCACACACGTACGTACGTACGTCCGTACATGGGACAGGTCGACAACGACAGGCCGACAAGCGAGCGACCATTGTAAAACCAAAAAACTGTCGCGCCCGCGCTTTGGCGATCATCGTCAACCGCCACAGCATCGTCAGCAGCATCAGCACCAGCATCAGCATCAGTATCACAACAATGCAGACCGGCAATCATTGCGCTATACTCGTACTTGTCTTCGTCGTCGTCGTCATCATCGTCCACCTCATCTTCGTTCATTCTTCGGGGCCAGAGTGAGTTTGGTGCATGTGACGTTGTGTCGCCGTCGTTCTCGTCCTCGTCGTCTTCATCATCATCATCATCATCATTTTCTGCGCACAACATGAATGCGATCAGGGGCGGACAGCGCATTACAACAACAATACTAACCAACTACCAGCGATACTCGTATCAGTGGCAAATGCACAGCGCAGCCAATTGGCTCAAGCAGCCAATGTTAGCTTCTGGCAATCTCTTCAAGGGGCCATTGGTGGCAGTGGCAGTGGCGGTGGCGTGGCGGTTTCGGTGACGTTGGTGTATCGACTGTTGCAAAATATTACAGGAATTCAATGCGCATATCAAAGCGATCGATAAGTCACGATTCCTGAGGGTATGGCTTGGAATTCGTTGTCGGTTGGTTGGTTTGTTGGCGGCTTAGTGGTTCGTTCGCTGGCTGTTTGGTTGGCCATTGATTTTATTTGGTTGAGTTGCGCGTCGTTAAAATTTCTATTTGTTTTCTTTATTCATTTTTCTCATTATTTTCTCCTTTTTTTGCAGTTTGCAGCAACCTTCATTGGTTTAGTTGGCGTACCTGTGTGCATGTGTGTGCGTGTGTTTGCTTCTAAGACATCGGCGGCGTGCAGGCAGAGGATTATGCCATGCAGCAATATCAGTAGCGGCAGCTGGGACTTTTTCTAGCTTTTCTTGCTTTGCCTGCACTTTTTTTTGGCCACTTGTAAATGTTCGCCCATCAATTTATGCATGCAACGGCTGCTGCAAACGGTTGCGAACATTGCAATTATGCCTTTGCATTTTTACAAAGCCTTATCGGTCGGGCTTAGAACCGCCGTTGCTGCTCTTGGCGCTGCTACCAACAATGTGCACCTCCTCGGCGCAAAGTGAGTGTGTTTATGCGATGATGAGTTGCTGCAAAAGGGCCAAGTGGATAGCGCCAAGGTGACCAAAATAAGTAGCGAATTAAGCAGATAATTATCGCAAGTCATTGTGAGGAATAGGCCGACATAAGCAGTCAATGTAGTGATTAGTTTCATAAAACTGCATGCATAACTAAGTATGGATGTATGTGTGAGAGTATACACATACAGATGTAAATGTGTTAGGTATGTAGCAGTAAGCGCGCGTATTTTTCCAATTGCATTTTCTGGAATTCGCATACATTTCTCGCAGCTCTTCTGCCATTTCTTTTAATTCACCCGTAAATGCGATATTTCAATTTCTTCAAAAATACGCTCCTGTTTTGGCGATTGCCTATTAAGTTAAGCACAATTTTTTTTATCTGAACTACAGGAAGACGCAGTTGTCCAGATCGCATTAGCGCAGTGCAGGGCCGTGCGCACGGGGGGTTTTGGGGGTCATATCATCCCTTTTATTTATTTTCTTGATTGGCACCATAACCGATTTGGGCCGATATTGGTCGAATTTAACACCAGTCGTCATGCGAACCGGTGTCAGTTGGGCACATCAACTGAAGCAAGCTGCTTCTCCACCGGCGCTTTCCAATGCAGCTTAGGCCTTGCTCTTCCTCTGCTACTGGTGCGCTTCTCTTTAGCAGGTAAAAAGTTAGAGGAAATTACTAAAGGAGTTAGCGAACACAGAGTCAGTACTACACTTCTTTTCGAAAGCCACGGTTAGGAAACGGGTTACTTCAACCTACAAGCAAGCTTGGCAGGCAGTTGTCGATGGAATGTATGGAAAGTAGTGAAAATTGGAGATTGGCAAGGGATATAATAGCCGACATAATAAAGAAATTGAGGACGCTAGAAAGGCTTAGGCAAAGCAGCGGCGACTATTCGCTTGGTTTAGAAATGTTTCTGCAACCAAGTACGAGTATTTGACACATACATCGTAAAATTTTAACTAGCACATTGCACATATTTTACTAATTTTAATAAAATATGTATATGTAAGTGGTAACCCTATACAAAAATATTTCTGAATTAAGGCTTTCTCAAAAACTTCCTGTTATACCAGTATTGTAATATATTTTTCAACAACTATAGTTAATTAACTTATATTTTCAAGATAGATGGCAACCTCTTTCAGAAATATTTCTTTATTTAACTATTTTCAAATATTTTTGATTTGACATTCACATCTTAAAATTTTAATTAGCTTTTGGATACATTTTATAAAGTAATCTTAATGAAATAAGTATGTAAGTGGCAACCCTATAAAAAACATGTTTCTGAATTAAGACTTTCTCAAACTCCTTTCATTTGATACTCATATTGTCGTTTATTTTAAACTATAAAATTTAATTTATTTCAATTTTTATGACTGATGGTAACCTTGTACAGAAATATTTCTAGTTTAAATTGTATTTAAGTAACTTCGACTTGATATTCACATCATAAAATTTTAATTGAGTTATTGCACAAATTTTATTAATTTTAATAAAATATAAGGGTGGCAACTCTGTGAAAAAATATTTTTGAATTAATGCTATTGGAATATATTTCTGAAATTTTTAAACTACTATTAAACTAATTAACATTTTCAAGATAGATAGCAATCCTGCTTAAAATGTATCTGGATTAAATTGTCTCAAATACCTCTGATTTGATATTCGCATCGTAAAATTTTGATTGGTGCAATGCGCAAATTTTATTAATTTTAATAAAATATTCATGTAATTGGCAACCCTATAAAAAATAATTCTAGATTAAGAATTCATAAAACTCCTTTCATTTGGTACTCACATTGTGGTTTATTTTTAACTATCAAATTTAATTTATTTTAATTTTTATGGCCGATGGTAAATTATAAAATTTCAACTAACTTTATTTTTGAGCATTGCGGAAATTTTATTAATTTTAATAACAGTGGCAACCCTATGCAAAAAAATTTCTGAAATAAGATTAATAATAAGAATTAAACTCCTTTCATTTGATACTAACATTGGAGTAACTTTTATTACTTTCTCAGGGAGTATATTTTTTAGGTCGCCGTGATCTCTGCTTTGGTCTACGTCTCCGGAATCGGTACAGTTTAGAAATCTTAATAATATGTATATGTATATGTTATCTTTATATCTTTATATCTTTATAAATAACCATTCCTCTTACAAATAAATAAAAAATCGAAATTATTTCACAAACACATTTGGTCTACATTTGGAAGAAATCAGCCAATACTTCGCACGGCCTTGAACACTTCAAGGAAGCTGTGACTCGACTAAAAAACCATTGGAAATTAATCTACATATTCTTATTGTATATATAGTATGTAGATAGATTCAAAAGAGGCACTGGAACAAATTTTCATACCAACTCGGCGAAATCATAGCAATAATAGGCAGACTACAGCGAGCGGAAGATTTGGTCAACAGATACATACATATTTTAATATTAAGTTGAAAAATATTGTTTCGAAAAAAAAAGAAAATCTTTAATTTTCGGTCACTAACCGAATTTGGATTAAAAAAATATTTTTTCGAAAAAAAAAGAAAATCTTTAATTTTCGGCCATTAAGCGAATACTAATATTTTACTAAGGCTGTAGAAATATTTTTTTTGCAGATGCCATGCAGTTTGACTTTACTAAATTTTTAAGAAATATTTTTCGATATCTAAGCACTCACCTTTTTAAATGCAACAAACTTTTCCCTTCATAGTTGCATGATGGCTCGTTACATTTGAGCTTCTCCTGAGCATGCGATGCTATGTGAATTCGCAGCGAAGTTGCATTGGGTGCCACATATTTGCAGCCCTCATGATTGCATGCATTTTTCTGACTTTCCGACGGCGTAGCGAGGTGGCTGGCACTGTGCTTCTTTAGCATATAACTGCAAAGCAAAAATAAGAGAGTTGGTGGTTTTGATGTGCAATAAAAAACTAAAAAAAAATTAAATAACTCTAAAATACAATAAACATAATTTTGTAGAGCAGAATGGGGTTCTATCGAATGATTATCTACTCTTTGCCAAACAGCAAACAAATCATTGTAAAAACAAAAATATATAAAAACGCTACGAACTTATTCCCCAACCCAAAACATACATACAGTTGGAACCAGCTACTTGATTGACACTGACAATGCGCTGTAGATGGTCACTTTTGTTCGGCTAGGTCAAATTTTAGAAGTTAACTAATTATTTTCATATTAATTTGTATTCATTTAAATACCAAAATTTTCGCTTAAGTCCTCGTTGATTCACAAAATTTGCTAGATGTTGAAAATTATTTCGAAAATAACTCGCGAAAAGGGTTCTTTTTCTTACGACAATAATTTTATATTCAAATACAAATGCTCCCTTAAAATCGGTGGTCGCAGCTGTAAGTCGTTTCAGTCGGTTGTAATAAACGACCCACAAGAGAGGCTGTGCGTGCGAGTCAAATCAACATATTTTCTATTAAATCAGTGGAACAACGCACCGGAGAAAGTAGCAAAAATGTAAGCTTGAGTTAATTAAATCTAAGCCATTCACAGTAATTATGAAACTCTCTGTCCACATTGAGACAAAGTTTGCATGAAGATACGCAAGAAAATCAAATCAAAGAGTTGAAGCCTCCTACTCATTCAATTCAATTCGATACACCCATAAGTGCAGCTCGCGACAAATTAATTCAAAATTTTGACTAGTTTTACAGTTTTTATTTTTATTTTTTTATCTTTGAATGTTCATTATTTTTCTATTAAAACATAGCTGATTGCCTAACAAAACGATATAAGGCATCTCCGATTCACTACTTCTTAGCTCACTAACTCTGGGCTCCGCTCGCTTAATGAAAAAAGCGCATGTGAAAGCAACAACAAAGCTATTGAGACAGATTGAGACAGAGTACAGTATGGCTGTACTTTTATTTATTTATTAAATTTTATTAATTCATTCTTTTTAATGCTGCCAACTCTTTTCCAAGAGAGTTTCAATAAACAGCACAGTTTATTTGATCGTTTTCTACCAAATTTTTGTATTTAAATTTTTTGTAAAAGGTAGCGTAAAATTAATTATCCTATCGGAGGATTTATAAATTTTGCAAATGGCGTCATACGTCAAACATATTTGACACTTTTGAAATAGGCAGCTGCAATTTACAAAGAGACACGCAATGGAGCGCGTAAATCTCAAAATAAAACTACTATTATTCAAAACACCTGGTATTTCGTTTGGCCGAAAGCGGTACATTTCCGGACACTGCGTTTTCTGACAAGAAAATGTTTCAAATTGATCAATTCGTAAACTCCCAAACCGATAGGGCTTATTTGACGGACCGTTCATACGAGAAGTTGAGTCATCGATTGGTCACCAGGAAGCAGCACCCGCCACAGAAAGCAGTAAAAGCAGATGGGCGCTCTCCAACCGTTTTCATCGAGCCTGACGTCAAGGCAAATGCGAAATATTATCGCGAAAATATTCTGCAGGTGGATTTGAAGCCGTAGGCAGACAAAAATTTCAGTGGCAGACCATGCACGCCTCACAAAGATCCAGTTAACCGAGAATGGCTAAAAATACGTTCCGAATTTCATAACGCCCACACAATGGCTCTCAAATTCACCAGACGTTAGGTTTATTCATTGTTGCGGAGAAAACGAAGTGGTCCTTATAAGTTCCGACAAGAAACTCGAGATAGTCTCTTTCATCATAGGCAAATATAAATTGATATCGTCACGCGAGCTAAAATATCTGAGTGCTATATTGATGACCGACTCAGTTTTGGACCAGATGGTTACTATGATACATAACCCATAGAGATAGCTACCGAACGTGGGTGGGTGTTAATTAACGTCATCAAATCGGCCCTGCTGTATGCAGCTTCAGGATGGAGGAAACCTTTGGGGTTAAAAGCATATAGACAACCATATGAGGCCTTTGCGCTCTGAGGGTGATAAGCGCAAACAAAATCACTTCGGATCAAGCTGCAATGATGATAGCAGACCTAACACCCTTAGGAGGAGCCAGAGAGAGATTGTACAGGCAAAAGGAGTAGTGCAAGACTAATTCACATCCTTATGAAAATCGTAGGAACGTTGGAAGAATTTGTCAAAAGGAAAGGGGCTTTATACGCTAAGCCAAAAATATCGAAAAATGGATAAACTGAATTAATGAGGTTAAATTCCAACTAATGATTTTCCTGAAAGGCTACCTGAAATACCTGCATACATATATTGTTTTAGGCTACATGAGGCTTGGACATTTAGGCTTGGCCACTCCTTACGCAGATCTAACAACGACATCACCAGAAATACAGTTGAGTGGAGCCCACAGGGCAGTTGCCGCAGAGGAAGACCGTCAAACACATGAAGACGGATGATAGGGATGGAGATGAAGAAGACGAATAAAACAAGGAACGAAATTAAATTACTGGCTGCAAAATCGGGACCAATGGAAACAATTTGTTGAGGTCCTATGTTCCATAAAGGAATAGAAGGATCAAATATATATACATGAGTCACCTTTATGTCCAGTGTATTATGCAGATGAAGATGCGTGGCATGTGATTTTATACGTTTACGCCCAAACGCCCGAAAACACCCGCCCGAATCCACACGCCCGAATGTATATTTCCCCGAATTGACAGTTTCCCGAATTTTTTTGCCCGAACGTCTTCGCCCGAACCCATTTGCCCGAATCCTTTTACCCGAAAAGAAAAAAAAATTTAAAATAATTAAGAATTAGTATACACTTGAAGTACATGCAAGAAAAGAACAAAAGAGTGCTATTCCTTTATTTATTCATAACAAATGTTGTCAAAATTCTTGTGTCAAATTCATCAGTCAGTCATTCGTTCTTAATTATTCATAAAAATGGAAGAAATTGAGGAAGTGGGACAACTTGTCGGAAAAAATTGTTTACAAAATTTTGAATTTTAATTATTTATTAACATTTTTATATAAAATTTATTTTTATTTTTTCGGGCATTTTTCGGGCATTTTTCGGGAAAATTAATAAGATTCGGGTATTCGTATTCGGGCAAATTTATTCGGGTAAATTATTTTCGGGTGATTGGGTTTCGGGTGAATGTCCATTCGGGCATGTGTTTTCGGGATTTTGACCTGGAATCGATTTTATATGCCCACGATTTGCGGCGAGCATACGCGATGTAGTCGCAATATCGGAAGATCTGAGGAGATCAGAAAACTAAGTGGACGTCACGACCACTTCAAAGTATGCGTAGGATAAGATTTCGTCGATAATCAGCGATACGTAACAGTTATTAACCCACACAGAAGTGAATGAAGCATTCACTCACAAGGACAGCGGCAGCTAAGCCGACGATACTAGACAAAAAAACGGACTCTTGAGGACGACAGAGACAAGCATGGTGGTAGGGGACGGACAGGCGCAACCAGGCTGGTTTCTGAAAATAAACAAAACAGTAGGAAGAGTAAAGTAGATGCCTAGGGCCGAGTGCTACTTAACGGCAGTACCGGGAGGGGATCAGGGGGAGGGGAAGGTTTAAAAAAAACAATAATTAGCGCGTACGCTTCTCTAAGATCTTGGGCCGAGATCCTTTCTCTATTTGCTGTGTGCCTTTTGATGTTGTTCCGCAAATGGAGGGGCCTACAATCTTAAGTCGACTCCGTACGGCAAATGGTTTTGTGAGGAGCTTTTTCACGGCAGAAATACACTCAGCGGTTTGCCATTGCCTGCTGTTTTGTATAATTTTGCACGGAGATTCGAACTTACGCACTCCCGAATGGTAGTCACGCACCAAACCATTCGGACACGGCAGCCAACAGTAGAATGTTTAGCTCGGGTTAAAGTCCAACACTAACGGGAGATAAAGTCATTCAATGCTTCCTCCTCATAAAAAAAATATTATAATTTAAATCAAATATTTTTTTATCAAACTATTTCAAGTCTATTTAAAGACTTCCCGAAGTCACATTGATTAGAATAAGACACTTCGAATTCGGCACTATGCATTTTCTAGTACGCCACCCTGCTCCATGTTTTCACTCTCACTTGAGTTAGTATGATATGTAGGTAGGTATTTTTAAAATTTGCCTACAAA